>JAGPOY010005092.1:0-11312 GCA_018983105.1 Silene uniflora | reverse complement strand
CGTGTAACGTATGTTAATTGGTCTAATACATGAATCCATCTTTCTTAATTCTTATACGAAGTACAAAATTGATCACATGAACTATTTCAAAAGGCAACAACTTTAGCTTTAATTACTTCTATCTATGTGGATAAGTGGATTGAATCATTAATTTTGTGTCCCGGTTATTAACTTGCTTTTAATATTGGCACAAAAACCAATTAATTATTAGATGATAAATGGGTCAAACTGAGTGTGAAGAACCCAGCTGCTCATCAAAAGCATTCATAGAAAGGCACAATTGACCGAAACACTCAAAATAATAGGCAAATAAATGACTACGACATTAGGAGTAATAAATATATAACCAAAAATAAAGCGAAGTTCTATTGAGATACATCTTGCATATGCTATGACAAATAAATGAGGTAGGTCTTTATAAATTATAATCTACCCAAAATGAATAATCAAAATAATAAAATCATAATTTCTAAATCATACAAGTGTTAGAGAAACCAACAATACCCACAAATTTACACAAAGCGGGATTTTCTAATAACCACTTCTACCTTATACAAGACCTACTCTATATCCTGAACTTGTATATTAAGTGCACAATCTAAACCAAAATAAAATTAAAAATTAAGTGTTTTCATAACACAAAATATTCGTAATCTTTTAATGACCACTTTCACCCACTAATTGTGTTGTGTTTGGATCAATTTACACTTATATTAGTGTAAAACCACCTTATACAAGACCTACTATATATTAGGTGCACATTCTAAACCCAAAAAATAAATAAAAAATTATTAAGTATTCTTATAGCACAAAATATTCGTAAAATATGATCTTTTAATAACCACTTTTACCCACTAATTGTGTTATGTTTGGATCCGTTTTACACTTATATTAGTGTAAAACCAACTTACACAAGACCTACTCTATATCCTGAACTTGTATATTAGGTGCACATTCTAAACAAAAAAAAATTATGTATCCTTATAGCACAAAATATTCGTAAAACAGGATCTTTTAATAACCACTTTTACCCACTAATTGTCTTGTGTTTGGATTTGTTTTACAGTTATATTAGTACAAAATCAAGAATACACCAGACCTACTCTATCCTGAACCAGTATATTAGGCGCACAATCTAAACCCAAAAAAAAAAAAAATATCTAGTATTCTTACAGCAAAAAATATTTCTTTCTTTTAATATTTTCTCAACAAAACCTTCACATAGATTTTAATCTTTACTTAATTTCTTATTAACAATGGAGGTTGTCTTGGCAATGGAATCCGTCGTCATAGGAGCTCCAAGGCGTAAAAGGGGTCGACCTTCAAAGAAAATGTTGGTTCCATGTGATAAGTTGCCTAGTGTTATACCCAAGAGAAAACGTTCTAAAATTCGAAGGGTTGCAAGAAAATACAATCACATAAAGATCAACAACAATAATATTATCCCTATCGAGTCAGTTGATGAGCCTCTACCGTGGTTATCTCAAATTACTATACCTGGTTCGATTCCAAATATTGTTGACTTACATTTGGAACCTAGCATGCTTTTCAATTTTTTTGATGATGTACCCAATTTCTAAAGTTCTAATTTATTGTTGTTGTCCTTGGATTTAATAGAGTGTGGCAATCAACCTTGTGACAATCTATAATAATAATAATAATAATAATAATAATAATAATAATGAAAGAAAATTTAGATGATGTATGGAGACTTTGTTATACTTGTTTGTGTGTTCAATTTGTGGAAAAAAAAAGGAATGAATGAAGTAAATGATTTTCTTAAATCCTTGTTAGTTATGATTTTCATTTTATGTTCGAAAAATTTAAGTTTTGCAAGCAAACATCGATAATCTATTGTTTCTTGTACTAATAAATTACACGGGAGGCGGATAAGATACGAACAGTTATGTTTATGTGATCGATTACCGACTTTTCAAATAAAGTCCCTTAATTTCAAAATATTTTACGCGGGAAGACAATATATGGCACGAAAACTGTCTCGTCTAACGACTTTTCAAATACAGCTAATTACATAAATGCCTTAACACACAAATATGTTACTACATGTGCCCCTTTTTAGGGTGTTGATATATCTATTTATACGTATTTTTTATTAAATGTCATACTCCCTAGTCCCTCCATACCAATCCAAAGGTAACATTGACTTTTTCACACTTGTCGAGGCACGTTTTGCAATGTGAATATCTTTAGTTATACATTATTAAAAATTATAAAAATTTGATATTCTTATAGCATTCATTACGATAAATCAAACAAGATCTCACATGACTATATTTCGTCTTATAGATTAGGAATAATATCGAAGATTCTCTCCGACTATGAATAGTGTCAAGATGCCCTATGTTACCTTTGGATTGGTATGGAGGGAGTATATTTTTTTTAAGACACACATACTTGACCAACAAATATCGAACTAATTGCAATTAAATATGGAGTACTTTGTAAAATAATACATAGATATGACTAGTTTCCAATATCGTAATTTTCATCATCTAATTGTAGTAAAAAAAAAAAACTATCCTAAGGATTCTATTTATATTTCATTTCACACATTAAATTGTATGTGAGATTACAACTGAAGAATTTTCTTAAAGCAAAAAAGTTTTTCCATCATGACGATTCCAAAGGATGATTCATGTCAGCCGACCCCAAATCATTTTGGGATTGAGGCTCTGATGTTGTTGTTGTTGAAAAAAGTTTTCCCAATCGTTTGCCAATTGACCCATGGTTTTGTTGAGTTTTTGAGACATTACATCTTCTTATTTGTAACTAGTGAGATAAGATATTTCATGATTAAGATTGATATTAGGCTAAACAAAAAGAAATTGTAAATAAATTAATTTAAAACTAACTATGATGAAGGAAAGTTACATTAGCTTAAAGTCAATATCCCAATTATTAAGAAACAAATTACACAAGGGTATTGTTTTGTTATCCAAATCTAAAATCTCCCATAAAATATGAACGATTCTATTCCATTTTCATTTGGATGAATATAAATGGAAAAGAATTAAATCTTAGTCAGCTGAGTAATTGCAAATACTCTATATCATGTAATTCACATGACTTATAGAATATTAATTGTTCAAATATGCTAAAAGCCTTGTTATACCGCTTTCCTCAACGTATCCACTATGGTAGATTGTAAGAAACCTATTTCTATATAGATATAGCAAGCTAAGCCTAAATCCGCTAATTATCAAACACTTCTACCACATCTGCTAATCTCAATATATAGACAAACATGTCAATCCTATCTCTCATTAATAATCTGTTTTATCAATCTGTTTCTGCTAATAATAATAATCTACCGAGTACCAAACAGAGTCTTAGACTAATACACTCGATGGTCCGGACCGAAAACTATACCGAATCACACAATTTGGTTTGGGCTAGACCAAAAACTATGGTCTGGTACATGGTCCAACGATTTTGGTTAATTCGGTTTGGTGAAGTTCTAAACCAAACAGAATGGATCGTGGACCTAACTGATTACTAGTATGTAACTCGCTCAAGAAAAGCTAAACGTGTAATTTTTTATGCTAACGAGGGTGGCTTACAACATTACGAAGTTATCCTTATGCTCATTTCATATACACAAAATGTCATTACATGACCCACTTATCAGCCCGCAATTAAACCCCACAGTTACATATGACTCACCTATTTTTTTTCCTTTTTACCCCTTCTTTTTCCACCTTTTTCTCAAATTCTCCATTTTTCCTTAGTTACCTTTGGTTTGGATTGGAGTAAATATTATTTCTGAATAATAATAACTTTATAATATCAATATTGTTTATTCAATGCATTTGCATTAAAATATTAAATTTGGTCCATTTAGTTAGGTTCGATACATTCATATATACGGCCCGGCTTATTAACTCACTCCGTAGTACCTGGCAAATTCCGTGGGAAATCTCTAGCATTATCAAGGTTGAGAAATTATACCTTCATTTGTTCGATGAAATGATAATTAAACATTGCTTTCGTGAAACCAACAAAGTTGCTGACTTCATGGCTTCTATTGGACATTCGTGTCCAACTCTTTCGAGGTGATTTGAAAGCCGTTAACTTCAACTTACCTCACTCATTCGAAAGGATGAGATAGGTTGGTCATACCCAAGAGAATCAAGCTAGTTTTCTTACCTTATAAAAAAAATAAAAAATAAAAAAAAGCGGCCCGGCCCGGCCGGACTAACATAATTACGGTCTGATCTTCAATCCACCTTTTTTTCCTTAGTTTGGTCTTTGGTTCACCTAGTTAGGTCTTCGTCCATTGGCGGGACAATATTTTGGTTTACCTTTTTTTTTTCCTTAGTTTAGTCATCATTAGAAACCCTGTTGATTTTTAAACGGCAAAAGTGGTAAATGACCCCCTTAAGTTTGCTATGATGTGAGATTAGCCCCCTTAAGTTTTATTTGTAGTAAATAACTCCCCTAACTTTGGTAAAAAGTGAAATCAAACCCTTTTTATTTTTCCGGTTAAAATCTCACCGGATTTTTTTATTTCTCCCCAATTTTTCATATCGGTAAATGTATTTCATATAAATTTCACTCCTTATTATACTTTATACACGTATTACTTATATACAATATGTACATATATTTTCTTTATACATCTCACTCTCATTGAATTTGTTCCAATCCAAAATAAAGAATAATTTCTAGGTATCTTGGTCTTACTTAGCAATTCGAAAATAAATGACATTTCACTCAAACAAACAAAGCTACGAAAAGATGCAGCACTGACTTTCCACATTCTTCTCCTCAATTCAAAAGATGGCCTTGAGCTTCCATTATGAGTAGTAACCTCCATTACCAAACTGTAAATTTATACACACTCACAAGCGATAAACAAGCACACCATTCATATTATAATCTCAGAGTTAGCGATTAGCCGGTCGATAATTCTTATTTTTATAAAGCAAATATACGTACATATTGTATGTTATACATGTATAAAGTATAATAAGGAGTGAATTTTATACCTAATATATACATCGATATGAGAAATTGGGGAGAAATTGCAAAATCCGATGAGATTTTGACCGGAAAAATAAAAGGGGTTTGATTTCACTTTATGCCAAAGTTAGGGGGGTGATTTACTCCAAATCAAACTTAAGGGGGTTAATCTCACATCATAGCAAACTTAAGGGGGTCATTTACTACTTTCCCGATTTTTAAACTTTTAAAGTGAATTGTATGTAGAAGTAGGTTAAAGAAGCGTTAAGTGCATAATGATAAAAGGAGTAAAAGTAAAACTTGAAGTTTATTAAATATTGTCGACGATTCGAAGTGATGTATCGACGGTTTTTAGCAACTCCAAAGTCCAAATAATGTTGATAATGACTAACTAGTGTAGATCCTGCGCAAATGCGCGGCTTTTTAGAAAATATTGTAAAAAGACGTTTTAACTGAACTTGGTAACATGCTAATCGGTATAATAAGAGAAAATATTTGATAGTTTTCACACCATATAAGATTGACGTTTTAACTGAACTTCATTATATAAATTACTTAATTATTAAAATAATATATTATTATACGATTACATTTACCAAAAGAATAATCTCAAGCAATGACTTAATTATACAATAAAATTAGAGAATTTGCAAAAAGAGATAGTCAACTTGTACTACCTATATGTATCAAAAGACGGGAAATTAGAATTATGAAAAAACTTTGTACAACATATTTTGCCTCATACGTATTATTAATGCAATCCGACATGTATAACAAAGTAAAAAAATATCTCATTAATGTGTGTCCACAAATTAAAAATTATGGTAGTATCTCCTATTTAGGATATAGAATTAATATGATATAATATGAGGAGTAAGGACCAATCATAGAGCAGGAGTGAGGACCAATCATAGCGTATTTTACTTGGGTGGAAAAATTTTAGAGAGCGCTTATCATTTTAGTAGAAGGAGATTTATAAATTTAAAATTTACACGACATTAATATTTAATATTTCACTTCATTTTTATCTTGATATGAAATAAAAAAATTGAAATAGAAAACTAATCAAAGAAAATAAAGTTTAGTTGTGATTTTTTTAATTAACTTGTTTTTTATCACGAAGTTAATAGTAAGTATATTTTTAAAATTTACACGACATTAATATTTAAAAATTGTTTTTTTTTAAAAGATAATAATGTAATGAAATAAATTTTTATTTGTTACTGTACCTTATATAGTTAGATGCATTTTGTAGGGAAAAAACTGTTATTCTCTTAGTAGTAGGGGGATGACTAGTGGAGTAGTGACACTATTTAGGCCCATAACTGAATACCACACTGCGCAAGAAAGATCCCATTGTGACTATTATAATCACAATTGGGCTTAAAAGTGATGAGCCCAAGCCCACTATATGTTAGAACAGAAATGGCAGTATAATATAGTAGTTCTATTATCTATATATATGGGCGGGTTTCTTTCTTGGAAATTAAATCCGGGCTTATTTTACAAAATCCTGACCTTTTGGAAAGAAGAAAATGGTCCGTCAATATAAAACAAGAATTTTTGTTTTTCTAATAGTTTTACTTATTGAAGTCATGTTTTCTTTGTTTCATAATATTAGGCGTCATTTTCACCACGAAAAACAAAAACAAAAATAGGTGTCTTAAGAATAATTGCAAATTTGCAATCTATGGAACTCAAAAACACAGCACATCATTTTTTTGTTGTTCGGAGAAATCCAAGTTTGATTTTAAGACTTGAAATTATGCTAAGTTTGACTGATTGTTAATTTGTTATCAATCTAAGCTCAAAGTCTCAAACTAATGTTGTTTTCTGTGGCCAAAGCCAAACCAATTCAGCAATATTCTCCGAAAATAACGGTAATGTTATAGCTATGTCGTATTCATATTGCAACACGTGTACTAATAACCAATTGTTATCGATGTTTACGTACAAGCAGCACGACTCTCGCAGTCATAAATATATATTTTTCTTGGCAGCTAAAAAAATGTATATGTATGGAGTATTACATTATTGAAAATAAAAGTACAATTTCTTATTAATTGACTATGGGAGATGAGATGTCGCGTAACTAAAACATGGTGGTGGAATAGTACGGTACCTTGGACATGAGTTTCATCCTCTACGGCTTCTACTCCGGAAGACCATCTAAACATACATTTGCTTTGACGAGTGAGAAGAACAAGATGCACTTACACCACGAGGACGTAGAAAAGAAATTAAATGTTGAAAGCGAGCCAAACAAACCTGTCTCTAATGAAGAAAAATCTCCTAAATCTTGAAGATTGAACAAGACAACCTAAGGACCAATCAATGACCCAAGTAGTCACGCCGACAGACTAATACACAAATTGTTCCTTGACCAAACACCTGACCATAAACATCATAGAGAACCAAAGCAAGCAGCCAAACAAACGTTAACTAATTCTTGTAAGCCGATTCTTTAGATAATTTCCGAGTGGTTTATTTAAATAAGATTTTGTAATTTTACAAAGTTTGATACATATTTTTGTTGACGAGTTTCATATTTTAAATTTTGTTACACATATAATTGGCTCGCGTTCAATTATCGAAAGCTAAACTCTTCCATGTCAATTGCCTTTGGCCTCTTGTATGATTGTAGCTTATACACACCTCATTTAGTTATAGGAATAAAAAGGTATATTGTATAAGTTATTACTTGGTACAAAATTGTTGTACTTTGTACAATGTTCTTATAGAAATTCACTTATAAAGCGTCCTTACCCCCTCCGTCCCAGTTAATAGTTACAAAATACGTATTCAACTTTTATATGAAGATTAAAACCTATTAATAATTAGGATAGAGAGAGTATTAACATTATCGTCGTTCATAACTTAATGCATAACGTTAGCTAGATATCGCTCGTAACGTAATTAACTCAATTAATATGACATAAGATGTTAAGTTTACATCACTTTAAAACCGACCAAAAACGTTATGATAGCAAAGAATGTATACTAAATAAAATAGGAAGTGATCGATGACATACAATGAATGATAAATAGACATAGGCCGAAGTATGAACTACGTAATATGATTAGGTTTGGCGACGTGCATGAACAATTATATATCAACATTTATTCATCTGATTATTGACACTTGTTTTATGGATAATATACACATTTTGTTAAAACTACTTATTTTATAGCAAAAGTATTTTGAATTTGGACACAAACTAACTGCCATCTCTTCGTCACTTTGGTACAACTTATTATCCAATAGTTATCGATTTGTAATTTTATTGGTTTAATTGACGGGTATACATGTTCGTAAGTCGTAACTACTCGAAGATGATTTATAATAATAAGTTATATACAAGGTTACGTTGTTCGATCTTTTCATTCGTTGGGGGTAGTTATTGAACTAAATAGAACTTAGCTAAACTAAAATGAGCTGAATTTAACCCAAGAAAAACAGACTAAAATCCACCGAAAGTTTTGTTTGATATGATCCTCACAACTATATATATTTCTTCATGTGTTTCTCATATATTAATATAAAAGATGAAAATTAAATTTGATTATTATTAATAACTAGATTTCATGCCCGTGCGTTGCACGAGTTACAAAAATTAACTCACCTCTAATTGTTATGGATTTTTTTGGGTAAACACTCAACTCATTCGATGTTTTGATACACCCCCGTCTCAATCATTTGATACTGTAAAAAAATTCAATTGATGTTTTGATAGTCCCCCGTCTCAATCATTTGATAATCATTTGACACTTTAAAAAAAATTCAATTGATGTTTTGATAGTCCCCCGTCTCAATCATGTCATACTGTTAGATCAATAATAATTATGCAATTGATGTTTTGATAATCCCCTCTCTCAATCATTTGATACTTTAAAAAAAATTCAATAAATGCTTGATATCCCCCCATCTCAATCATTTGATAATGTTAAAAAAAAAAAATTCAAGTGATGTTTTGATACTCTCCCGTCTCAATCATTTGATACCGTTAAAAAAAAATTCAATTGATGTTTTGATAGTCCATTGTCTCAATCATTTGATACTGTTAGATTAATTATAATTATGTCTTCTGTTGGATTCACGCAACGCACGTATAAAGTAGATCAAAAATGTACTATGCGACGGAGAAGTTTAAAATTTAGTTGAGTTCTAAATTTCGTATATATAGGCTTTCATATATTATATGCGACGGAGAAGTTTAAAATTTAGTTGAATTCTATTTCGTATAATTTTTATTTAATATTAAGTTTCATGGTTGGCATGGGATAGATGTTCTCGATATTTCTCAGTTCAAATATCTATCTGTTGATTATTAAATTATTACGGTAGTTCGTAAAAGTTGGAGACTCTATATTCGCACGAAAAAAGCTTCCTTTATTAATATAGATAGATAGATAGATATACTCTACGTATATATCCACTTTATTTTTTGGGATTATTCCCATGGTACCCCTGAAGTTTGCATTTTTTCCCCAAATGCCCCTACATTTCTCAAAAATTACTTTAAATGCTCATATCTCTTAGTCACGATTTCATATAGCCGTGAATTTTTTTCTAAGCATGTAGATCTCGGAAAAACAATCATTTTGAAAAAAAAAAATTTATTTTCTGTATGCGTATTGTAAATAAAAGCCGGTCAAAGTTTCTCGAACAAATAAACTTTGACAAGCCGTAACTCCGTTCTAAGATAACATAAAAACACGAATTTTTTTTCATATCGAACCTCTCGTAAGGAGGATCAATTTAAGAAAAAAAATCGCGACTTTTCGTTCTCGTAACATAGGGATATGACCGGTCAAACGGTTTTTCGACAAATGTAGTATTTGGGGAAAAAGTGCAAACCTTAGGGGTACCATAGGAATAATCCCTTATTTTTTTATATCTTATTGTTGAGATATGATACAACTCTAATTGTTATGGATTTTTTTGGGCGAACACTCAACTCAATACAACATAGTAATTTTTTTTTGGATTAGATTAGGTGAAGGGACGCCGAAAGTTGCATGTCCTTGTTGTGACAATAAAAATGATATTTTTTAAAGATTTGGGATCAAGTTTGGAAGAAAATGTTATTTTAGGTATAAGATTTTAAAGAAAATTGTCTTAGGTATAAGATTTGAAAAGGCGACTAATTGTTTGAATTTTATCCAAAAACGTGATTGTTTGGAATAAAATCTTTTTAGGTTAATTATTATTTTTTGAGGTTAATAATTTTTTAAGTTTTATTAATATTTTAATCGCGAGCCAATAGAATTGTCGGAGCTTCGTCAAATAAGTTGCTAATTTGTTGATTACTTTTATAAACATCCTTTTCAGGAAATGTTGTCTTTGTACAATGTTTGTGTCCATGTCAAACTCATATTGTTTAAAACATATTTTCGTTAGAGTGCTAAAAAGGTTTCTCTTTTAACCCGCATCGTAAAATCATGTGATTTAAAACTTGCCGTATTAGAAACAGAATTCTACGACAACTAAAATATTTACCTAATAATAATTTTTAAAACAACTAAATTAAAACGAAAAAATATCATCTTATAACGCGCAACTAAATTACATTACAATAATCCGCGGAGTATTACAATGCCTAGAAGAATTTTGAGTATTAGACTATTCCTCTTACAAAAATAATGATCTACGGAGTATTGATTTTATTTCCTTTGCAAATGCCATCACTTGCTCCTGTTAACAATGCATCGACCCTACACCTGTAAGATTATTCAATATTATAAAAATGATAATGTATTAAGCATTTAACCTACACAAATTAATTACGGAATACAATAAGTCTTTCTTGTTCGGCATAAGCTTATGACGGGTCAACTGGTCATGTATCTTCCACTTGTGTAGATAAGACGAGTTTAGGGAATCACAAAGTATTTGTCTTTACTATTTAAGTGGTAATATTTGACCCGTCAAAAATTTATGATGGATATGTCCGTCACAAATTAAAATTTGTGAATTAATTAAATCACGATAAGTTAGACCACATTAGATAGGTGGGTTAGGACTAGTTAGGACGAGAGTTCAACTAGGCTTGACCCAAGGACCGTCTCATATCGAGAGATAGGGACACACCTAGACTACACCCTCCGTTTTATCCTCCATATCGACTCATGCATGACCCATCCTACTTGGGTGACCCCGACACCCTAGTTTCCCTTTTTATTGTTTGCATTGTTTACTTAGTTGCTCGTTTATTTCATGTCATTAGCTTATATATTTAGCATACAAATCATTTCAAACCTTATTAATCGACTAGACTAAGACGAAGACCGAGACTTATAATCATTTCTAACCTCACCATCTCTTGGGA
>JAGPOY010005091.1:0-14669 GCA_018983105.1 Silene uniflora | reverse complement strand
TAAATTCAACTCTATACAAGCCTATAATTTAATTCTAATCTCACACACTTGTGAGCCAATTACATTGTGCTAAACTAGACATATGTATTCAATTCAATTCTAAGCAAACAAGCTAATCAATTTATATTTGTTCAGTGATCGACATTGGATACCATCGACTCTGGAATAAAACATCAAATATGGGGCCGAAAAACCTTATCACTGTATCAATACAACCACAATGCAGCATCCCAATTGCCGCTTTGCAACGTCCTCAACAACCACAACACTCCATTTTTTCCAAAGGGCAATTTTGAAAAACGTATTCAATTCAATGGAACGGAGGAAGTACTAGCTAAAACAAGTCGAAACTCGAGCGAGCCTCCTTCCCATATTCCCACATCTTCCACTTCACCTCAATTACCAATCAAACAACAAACTTGCAAAGTTGCACGAATCTACAATCAAGTATTCAAGCTCGAAAATCTCGTAAGAGGCAAACTACAAGCACTCAAGCAGCAGTATCTATTTAATTAACAAATTGATTCAATTACCGATCAAAAACAACAAATTCAATCATCTAATTCAAATAACTCCAATTTCCTAAACCTAAATCATAGATATAAACATCACAAAATCGAATCTAACAAAAAAAGAAACCCTAAATAGCGGCGAAATTGCGAAATCATACCGTGAAATCAATCCCAGGATGATCGGAACCCCAAAAAATATCATGATCAACAACAACAAAGTTACCGGAAACGGTATCGCCTTCGTAAAGCACATATTCGTATACACATTCAAGATCATTAACAGTGACGGAGAGAGCAGCGAGCTTTGATACATAACAGCTTAGTAAAATCCCCAAAATCAAGTAACATTGTGGCGTTAATTTTCTCTCTCTTGATTCCGCCATTGATGGAAGCTTTGAAGTTGGTTTTTTTTTTTTTGGAAGAGGGAGACAAGATTGTATTTTATTTGTATTGTATGGGGTCGATGTAATGATGTGGCTTTATGTGATTCGATGAAACACGTATTTGGGCAATAACTCCACAAGCGATCAAATAACCATGGTCGATAAACGGGTCAATCGGGGCGGGTATAATGCGTGTCGATATTTCAGGTTAAGGAAATTTTCGGTAAGTGTTATCGAGCTATTTAGGAAATTTGAGTTACGAATCAAACTTGGGTTGAATATGAGTCGGGTTATTCAGGTTGGGTTATTTGTGTTGGATTAATTTTGCCAGATTCATGAGAGTTTAACCTACAAAATTGGATAACATATGGGTTACAGATTGTCCACAAATTAGTGCGTATCGCATTGTTGTTAAAATCGCGATCCGGATCGTAGGATCATACGATCCTACGATCCAAAAGGTGGAAAACGATCCAAATCGTCGTAGGATCATTTTGGTGGTAGGATCGGTGTAGGATCGGTCAGGATCGGGTAGGATCGCATAGGATCGTACAGGATCGTGTATGATCGCTGGTAGGATCGTTCAGGATCGTAAAAGGCTTATTTGTGTTACAAATTTGTGTGTTGGTTGTTTTTATACACTTAAAACTCTAAATTGAAGGTATATGTAATATATTGATACGATTATTAAGACATTCATATTATCAAACAAACTTTTTAACATTATACCTCACAAATTATACCAAATTGTTTACATAAACTTGTTTATCTAAGCTATTTGTAGGATCTTACGATCTCACGATTCGATCCTGCGATCCGATCCTACCACCCCTCTTCGATCCAAAGTAGGATCTCGATCCTGACAACATTGGCGTATCGTGACGTTAACACTCTTCTCCACTTTTTTAACTTTGATAATCACTTAATAACTCAATCTCTCCATGTTGATCCATAATTTGAGAGTTAAGGATCTTAGACCCTATTTTTTGGATTTAATTTCAGTTTATTTCAGGTTAGTTCAGCTCTATTCAGTTTAGTTTCATCCAGTTCAGTTCAGCTCTTCTCTTCACAAATTAACTCTTACTAATTCAGTTCAGTTCCATTACATTCAATACAGTTAAGTTTAGACATTTTCAGTCCAAAATAACAAGGGTCTTATTTCTACCTTCAATAGTTGGAAAGTTGACATGGTAATGAATTTCTTTCAGAATTTTTTTACTACTAAAATACTGTTTATTCCGCTTAGTAACGAATTCAAGAATGATTGATCTGCTTGTGGGAGCGAGTTTGTCGAAGAATGGTGTGTATTATGTCAAGAAATGGTACTTTGATGCTTGGTAGGAACATTGGAACGTGAAAGCTAGCTAGAGCTAAAGATTTGACTCGAATTTCATCAGGATGTAGGGCTTTTATTAAAAAATGTTTGTGGCATAACCTTGGTCCAAAAAAAAGGATTATTTTGCTTTGCAGAATTCTTTCCCAGACTATACCATTAGGCGTGAATTTGAGAAGAGAGGTATTGGTGATTACTGGTTCGTCGGCTATATAATAAGCAACGTGTGGAATCCCTTGAACACCTTTTCCGTGATTGGAGTACATGTCAAGATTGTGAAGCGCGAATATTCTGGGTATTAATGCTAATAGTGGCTCTGATATATTATTCAAACCTGGATTATTAATTGGCTTATTTTATTACTGAAAAGGGAGAATAGTATTGACAATGTTATTTCATTTATATGCACTTTTTGGATCATTTGGGTTACTCGTAATGGGTAAGTGTTTGGTCATGAGCCTTTGTCTCCTATTGTCTCGATTCGCTTACATGAGCATGAACTGAATTTGAATATTGCTGTTGAAAAAAAGAGGACTAAGGAAAAAGTTTAACAGTACTCTTATTTCGGATGATGGTGAAGCTAATTTACATGCTCTTCACTATGGAAATGTTATTCCTCATATTGGTCCTCCTGTATTATGTGAGGTACATTCTCTAATTTTTGCGGATGCTGCTTGGAGAATGGACCCTGTTGTTGGTTTGGGTTAGGCGGTTAAGAATAGTACTGATATTGAAGCTGTCATTTACACTAATATGAGACCAAATCGCTATGAGCAAACTGCTTCTCAAGTGGAAGCCTTATCCATTTTGGAAGCTCTTCTATGGGCCCATGGGAAAAGTAACCTTATGCATGTGTGTATCTACTCGAATTGTCTGCAAGTCGTCGCTCAAATCTTGAATTTCATTCCGGTTAACATAGATACTAAAGTCATTGTAAGCTGCGGAGTACATCTTAACTATAGGTTGTTATTTTCAGTGTCTTTCATTTTGTTATGTTCCTAGAAGTTGCGATAAAATGGCTCATAGACTAGCTAATTAAGCGAGCTATTAGTACGTAATTTCATTTCTTTGTCCACTTGTCAAAAAAAAAAAAATCAATCTCTCGTTTTTTAAAACCTTCATATGACCMAAAAAAAACCTTCATATGACCCAAGCCCCGTATTATCCGGCTTATTCTGATCCTACCATTTCCACCCGTTGAAGAGGTATAATACCCAAAAAACGGTCAGGTCTTTTTGGGTTCGAATTAATTCAAGTCAATTTGGGTTTTGGTCATATTTTGGTAACTGTCTATGTAACACCCCCATATACCAAGGCCCCTTACCAGGGACTGCCCTAGCATATAAGGATGCTACCATCTCGGTTTCCCGAGGTAGTGAACATCAAAATCAAAAGATAACAATAAAGGAGAATTTATTAAAGTAAAACAACGTTTAAGGAAGGATTACATCACAAACTGTCTCAAAACCAAAACCGTAAAGCGATACAACTGTCTTAAACCAAAACTGAAAACTAAGCGGAAGCTATCACTGTGGAACTAGACTCGGCGATATCCCATCCATCCGACGACAGCATCATAACTGATCCTGCTAAACAACTGCTCACCACCCCCAATGGATCACCGCAGGTCAAAGACAACAACAACAGGGTCAGTAATCATAACTCAATCATATCTTTCAGTGATAATAAATACAACAACAACAAACGCAGCGAAACAATATCAATCATTCAGTCTATAATCCCGTCAGTCATGTACCCATCGCAACAAGTACCCATCTAGTCAACCAGAATTGTCACTGCAACCACTCATCGCAACAAGTGAAACCCAAGTCCTAAATGTGCACATCCTCCTTGTGATGGGATTCACAAGGAGCGATCAAGGGGCGTGGACCATCTCCCAAACATGGACTCACTCAGCCGGAACCGTTACTCAGCCGGAACATTCATACACTACATAATACCAGAAATCATGTCATACTATCAATCATGCAATCAGTCTCAGCAGTTAATCAATACAACATCGTCTCAAATGTGAAATACTGAGTAGGGAAACCCTACCTGATAGCAATGCAAATCCGCAACAATCACAATCAAAGCAGCTAGAAGGGCGCTTTTATGAAATCACCACCTACTACATGTAATTATATAATCAATTGATGCCCTAGTGCCTTATTCGTAATTCTATTGGATTACGATACAATCAATTAGTAACAACATGTAGATCTAGACATAATACTTACAACGATGATGAAGGCGAGAAGGCGTGAATCTGAGATGATCTTAGCTTAGAGATGATTAAGGGTGATTAGGGTTTTGTGAAATGTTTCTAAACTTCTTAACGTAAGAAATGAAATGAGTGAAGCGACGCTCCTCCTTTTTATATAAACTAATCACCCTAATTACTCTAATCCGGATTCGCCCTTCCCGACACTTGACTCGGCCGAGCTACAGTGTTACTCGGCCGAGTAAGCTCTACTCGGCCGAGCTATCTTGTACTCGGTCGAGTACTCACCCGACAGGAACCTCTCAGAATTGACCTCAAGGTTAACTCGACCGAGTAACCTCAATTCGGCCGAGTTACCCTATCCAGAAATCGGGGTATTACAGTCTCGATCAACTTCTTGGTTCCCTTTAATTACGCTGATTCTTCTTCTCAGATCTTAGACAAGCCTACTGATGATGGGTATGTATATATCGCCCTCATGGTGTTGAGTATTGCAATTTAGTCCATTGATTTGTTCAGCAAATTCTTGCAGCAAATTGCTAGTTTACAACTATACGATCTGTAATTATGACAGCATCATTCATTAACTTACTGCCTACTGTAGCCCGACCAAACATTAGAATAACTAAAATCCGTTCCATATTAACAACAAATCTAACTCAGAAAATTAAAACAACCCCCATAATTTTGAGGGTTGTGAAAGTGTTTTAAATTGCTTAGTTAATAACTCGGGGAAGTGGTAAACAAGCCCCTTAACTTTGCTTTGATGTGAGATTTAGCCCCTTAAGTTTGCTTTGTAGTAAATAACCCCCTTAACTTTGCTCCAAAGTGACATTAACCCCCTTTTGTTTTTCCGATCAAAATGTCACTGGATTATCAATTTCTCATGTACGTATACAAATTCCCTCTTTATACTCTTGTATATATACAAAAGACTTAAATACGAATCCTATTTTCTCAACTTTTGCCAAACAAATAAATTTAATGATACCCCCTTTTGTCTACATTTAATTGTACACTATTCTAAAAAATCAAGAAATTCAAAAGGATTGGGAAGGCTGGATGTTGCCAGACTAAGGGCGTACAGACGGAGAGCGTACAAATATGTCAGCTATAGAAGTATAGAGGTAAGTCGACAACAAGTTGAGAAATGTAATTTCACCGAGAAAAGAAAATTAAGGTAGATAAAAACATAACTACTTCGATGTATATTTATACTGTACATCTCGTATTTAGTATTCTTATACATGAAATATATAAAATATTGGTGAAATATTGGTGAGATATTGACGATCCGGTGAGATTTTGAAGCAAAAGGGGCTCGATTTCACTTTGGAGGAAAGTTGAGGGGGGTTTACTACAAAACAAACTTAATGGGCTAAATCTCACATCAAAGCAAAGTTAAGGGGCTTGTTTACCACTTTTCCCGTTAATAACTCGACTCGACTCGAGTCAAAGCCCCGATAAGTCAATAACATCACACGAAAAATAAACCCGACCCAATATAACTCAAACATAGCAGTATAGCACGACCCATCGCCAAGAGCCCAAGACGCCAACTCGAATTAGTCCTTCATCAAGCCTATCGTCCCTTCCTCCGTTACCAAAGCTTCGGCCTCCGGAGTTTCGCCGGGAAAAATGGCGGAAGTAAGAGAGAGAAATCGAACACCACTTGTTTGCTTCATCTTCGGAATTTTGTTAAGCTGTTTCGTTTCAAAGCTCACTGCTCTTTCCGTCACCGTTAACGATCTCGAATGTGTATACGAATACGTACTTTATGAAGGCGATACCGTTTCCGGAAACTTTGTTGTTGTTGATCACGATATTTTCTGGAGTTCTGATCACCCTGGCATTGATTTCACCGTATGTTTTCGCAATTCTTTAGGTTTTCGCCATCTTTTCAATCGATTGCCTCGTTTTTTGTTATTTGATTGAATACAGTGAATATGTGCTTTACATAGTTGAATTCTAGGTCGTAGTTTTCGATAATTTTGAGTATTTGATTTTAATTTGTGTTTTATTAGGCTTTTGTTTATGATTTAGGGGTTCAGTTATTAGCAAATTGAGTGTTATTTTGTTATGAAGGTCAAGTTGTTGTTTTGATCAGTAATTGGGAATCGTAAATCATGCTGATCAAATTGTTCATTCGAAATTTAGGGGATGATGTTGAGCTGGAGAAACTAGGGAATTTGGAGTTAAAGATTGCCTTAACAATTATCCCTTAATTCGTAATTTGGAGCCGGGACTAGCTTCGTTGTAAATTGTACATGCGGGCGTGTTTGTTATTCAAATGGTAGTTGATGTGGAGGTCAGAGAAGTTGTAAAGTTGCAAACTTGCAATCACATTTATGCTTAGCCGTCATTCTGGATCATGCTTTGTGATTGTACAGATAAAAGGGCGAAGTCTCTCCAGCTAAATATTTGATCAAGTAGTTTGTCTGGTTTCTTTTCCACGATAAAAGCAAAATTCAGAGTGAGGTGTACTGATGGAGCAAAGTGATCGGGTACCCTTTGTTTAGGCAGGTTGTTCGGGTGCTTCTCCATCTTTTAGCGTACCATTCCGTACTGGAAGAGGTAATTCAGGGTTCACTGTGGGATGTAGAGAACCCCTATGTAGACGTATCCAACAACTTTGTGTTGAGAGGATGCATTTGCTTTAGCTAAACAGTTATATCTGAGCTGCATTGTTGTGACGGTTAGATCCATCAGCATGACTAAATAAAAATTGCGTACTTTGGCCATTCTCGATTTATTCTCGGAGGGGGTTTCTCAAGAGTTTAGTAGTGGTGGTTTATTTTACTCATATGATCATTT
The DNA here is from genome assembly GCA_018983105.1 of Silene uniflora. Taxonomy (NCBI): domain Eukaryota; kingdom Viridiplantae; phylum Streptophyta; class Magnoliopsida; order Caryophyllales; family Caryophyllaceae; genus Silene; species Silene uniflora. The sequence continues at coordinate 7,403 of JAGPOY010005091.1, read as the reverse complement.
AGCTGCTGTTGGGTTTTAATAGAAGTGCTAGGTCATGTGATCGGTAGGTTTTTAGCTTGTTGCAGGCTTGCAGGGACATAACATCTGATGATTACTGTTCACAACTCTTGTAAAGCTTTTAACTTATTTTAGGTGAATGGATTTCAGGGCTTTAGTTGGTTTTAGTTTGGCAATCGGTTCTGGGTTATTAGTTTGAGGAATTTGATTATTTTGATTACAAAATCGACATTTTGAAGTTGACAAGTTTTTTTGATAGAAAACAAGGTTTTTGGAGTCTCTGCAACTCAATGGTTGCAAAGACGATTGATGACCATGTTTTCGGATACAAGTATAGGAACTTTGGGCGAGAAAATTACTGGACATTGGTGTTTAAATTATTTGAAATTGAAATTAAATGGGGTTTATGAATGTGAAAGTTGAAAAAGTGAAAGGTGAAAGAGCATGGACCTGGTGCAAGTTGTAATTAAAGTGAAAATCTGAGGGTATATTCTTCTTTTTAATTTTTTTTGCTGGAAATTTAATTGTGCAATGATTCTTACGGAAAACGTGCTCATTAGGTAGTAAATTGTAATATTTTTTGTTTTTATAATAGGCAGTAATTTGAAAAATGGGTAAGGAGTAAGGACTAAGGAATTTGGTTTACCTACTTAACATTTCATTTTCACTTTTGTGAATCTAATGTTTTCCTCCATCAGTTAGGGTAAGGACTAAGGAATTTGTTTTACCTTTCTTTCATAAAGTGTGTTTTGGGAATAGAGAGTAGTGTAGGACTAGCACAACAAGGGTTAGTTGTGTCGTTTTTTTTTTTTTGGCATTTTAAGTGAGATATTAGAAAATGGGTTTGGGGTAAAATCATTTAGTTGACATAAATCTTGACACGTAAGCTACTCTCCTAATTAGTGTTGCTTGTTGTTTTATAAGCCGTTTATATTGCAATCTCCCGATATATAGTGTAAGGTATTATGCTGTTTATGTTGCAAAAAATTTAATAAATAGTACTAAATTCGCTCTCTTGAGTGTTTGTGATCACATTTTCAATGTAAGTCTCCCCTTCGATCCGTATGCTCTTGTGCTTTTACAATAAGTTATTCTGAAACCATTTTAGAGGAGACTTTCTCCCTTTAGAGGGTAATTTTGATAGGACATACAAGTGTTATTGAAAACAAATTTTGAGCACAAATAGCTCTCTAAAATCTTTCAACCGAGAAGTGAAATTAATGAAAAGGAAGTAATGTCGAGGCTTCCTGATGAACATGACAATGAATCAAACAAGTACGACTAGCAAACAAGGATGTAAAGAAATGTAAATATTGCGCCATATATGCGTAATAGTAAATACCAAGGGTCCATATGTGCGAATGAGCCGAACATGAGTATCATACCTTGCTCGAAACTAAATATGACTGCCCTGATGGCTGATGCATAGTGGTAGATCTGGTAGTGCGTAACTGCGTACGTGCTGTCAGAATATTAAGTTCCAACAAACCCATCTGTTGCATGCATTCAACGTAAAGGCTTCGTTACTTCTATGATGATTATTGTTCGAGGTTGGATTATAATTTGGATGGTGACGAAAGGATAGTTTATCTGGTTTGGGTACCTTAGGAAATTGAGGTTGGTATTTGATGATCTTAGGTTTACTTTTGTTACCACCTGTTGTCTCCTTTAGTTAAATGGAACTGGGGGTACAGTAAAACTTGTGAAGTTGTGATTCTGTAGTGAAGCTTTGTTAGTCATCGGGTAAAGTTGCCACTTGCCAGCTGTGGCAAGTGTCAACAATTTGTACTGTTTTACCAATTCTACTGGGACGCACCTTTTTTTCCCTTTTATGCAAGTGTACACTTTGCACTGCTGCGCAGTTACTGGCTGGTAGATGCTTCATTTTAAGCTAAAACCATGTTGAAGACTCTTAAAGATAAATTTTACACCTGAACTTCTACATGTTTCATATACTTGAAACTGTCTGCAAAACATGGGCTAACATACAACAACATCAGAGCCTTATTCCCAAAATGATTTGGGGTCGGCTGACATGAATCATCCTTTGGAATCGCCATGGGTGATCTCAAAAAGCGAAAATATAAAGGAAAGAACAAAAAACAAAAGTGGAGTGAAATAAAATACATAAGAGGGAAACTTTTAGAGAAGAGCTTAAAAATTAAATCGAGAATAAAGATTAAAACGATTTTGAAATCGAAGCGAAACTTAAAAAAAAAAGGTTGTTGGTAAAAGAATGTAATAAATCTGAAAAGAACAAAAAGGTTTTTTTTGTAAAACATGGGCTAACATACGGAACAAAATGTTTTGCTTGTGCCTGCATGGGTCTAGTGTTTCCGTTTTGTTTTCCCTGTTTATAGTTACCATGCAAATTCGTGATTAACATATGAGCTCTGAATGTTTTTGTGAAGCAGCACTCAGTAAGACAAGGTTCCATGTATGTGATAATCTATTGCAGTATTCATAACTTTATATGTGCTTTTCGGGGTTTTATTAATCTTATGCTATTGCTGCTCTGGGTTTGTCATTACAGGCTACATCTCCTGCTGGTAATGTTGTTCACACTTTGAAAGGAACGGCTGGAGAAAAGTTTGAATTCAAAGCTCCTAGAAGTGGAATGTATAAGTTCTGCTTCCACAATCCTCACTCGACACCAGAGACGGTCTCTTTTCACATTCATGTTGGCCACATTCCCAACGAGCATAATATTGCTAAAGATGGTCAGCGCTAAACTTTATGAATTAGATATTGTTTCATTCATAGAAACATAATCTGGCTGAACTGGTCATGAACCTTTAAATATTTGGATGCTTAGCACATTATTATTATGTTGCAATCCAGAGCACTTGGACCCAATCAATGTCAAAATTGCTGAGCTAAGAGAAGCACTGGAGTCAGTAACATCAGAACAAAAATACTTGAAAGCACGCGATGCTCGACATCGTCATAGTAAGTTCAGCTTCATCATAATATCCGTGGTTTACTGTAATAATAAGTGTTAAAGACGCTGCTTTGTTTAATTGCCAGATGCATAACTTATCCCAAGTATTCTGTGCTTTGACTTATTGTTATTGCGATTACGATTATCTGTTGCTGCTCATTCATATATCTATCTTTTGTTAACATTCATTGTCGGGGAGTATTATGTTTAGTACTAGATGATTTGAAATTCATGAATAATGCTATCACATAACTGTTTTAGTTTGATGGTTTGTTGCTCTCACTCAGATCTGGGGTGATTGAATTTAGCAACATTTAGTATATGTAGTGCAAAAAATTGTTTTGAATATGATATAATACGAAAATTTTATACATCTGGAAGAAAAGTATACCTTTGGATATTCTTCATAGAGGAAGGTGATTGAAATGTGTATGTGTTGTGCAGCAAACGAGAGTACAAGGAAGCGTGTCATATTTTATACGCTAGCTGAGTACTTCATGCTGATACTAGCTAGTGGACTTCAAGTAATATTCATTCGGAAGTTGTTCAGCAACTCGGTGGGTTATAACCGCGTTTGATTCGAGCCACTGATTTTGTTTCATAGCCAGTGTGTTTCATAGAACAGGTTTTTTTTCCAATTTTCTTTTATTTATTTCTCCACACTAGAACTGTTTTCTCCTTGTAATGTATGTATGTTTCTGTAAGATATTATATTGCGATGTCGTCAGCACGCATCTTGTGGTGTTGTTAAGTAGGAAGGAAGACTGTATCTCGTTGCGAGATTTGTCTAGTATATACCAAGCCTCAACTGCGCATATATATTGTGAAATTTTTTTAGGAATTTATTCGAACTCTTGGATCTTAAAGTAATTTCTATCTTTATTGTATCACAAGTCTTATTCATTTGGATTTGTTACATACATTTACATATGAATTCAAGTAAGAAAAAAGTTTTGAGTTAGCAGACCTCGGAAAATGGAGCATGAAGATTAAGCTTCAGTTGTGCGTGGTTTAGAGACGTTGAAGATGGGCTTTGAAAGTGTCGAGAGGGAATTAAGGAGGTTACATGGAAGAGAAAAAAATAGCATGAAGATTAAGCTTCACTTTTTTTTACCAGAAACAAAATTTGGTAGAAGATTTGACTTGGATCTTCATACAAGGCAAGAGTTTTGAATAGGTTAGGTTATTAGTGACGGAGTTTTGAAAAAGACGCCTATATGACATCTATCTTTTGCCGATCAACTCTTGAACTATGGAAGATTCAAATTGATGATCGGAAAATTTTGAGAACGTGGATACACGTAGATATACGATTATACGATCACCGATCACGAATACTTGGGAGATCGAGGCGACCGTATATGATGAAGAATGTCAATGTTTGGAAGTCTAATGCAGGAATGCGTGGTGGAATGGGTAAAATGTAGTCGAAGTTTGGAGATGAGTTTTACACAGAAGACTGACCGGTTAAGACTTATGAGAGTCAATTTAACTTACATGAGTTGATCTAAGTTTGTCAATGTTTGGGAACTTGTGAACTTTATTATTTGCTGTTACCTTACGGGAATCACCTTGACTTCCTTTTCTATGACTAGGGAAATATTAATGCTCGTGTGTCAAATGGAGAGATAATAGGACACGAAAACGGAACAGTAAATTCAGACTCGGTTAAATGGTTATAGTGTTCAACTGAAACTTCAATTAATCACTTACCAATTGGATCTCCTTCTCTCTATTTCCTTTCATTTTCTCTAGATAACCATGTTTTATTTTTGTTCTGGGATGATCTAGTCGTTATTTGTTTAGTAACTTATAGGAGGAATAATGATTTAAAAATATTTTATTATAAGAAACCAAAGGAAATGGAGATGATTCACCCACCCTCATCATCCCCTTGTTTTTACGTTTACCGGGTGTGTTTCTTTTTCCCTTTTTGTTTTAGTAAATGTTGCAAGAACTTATGGTCGAAACTCAAAAGTTAGAAAACTTTAAAGAAAAACATCTTCGAATATTGGATATATATGTAATGTTCGTGTTTCGAACATGATACATATATGTTTCGAATATGATACATTGATACATTATATCTTACACCATGTACACATTTAGTCTTATGTCAAATTTCGGATAAAGGTAATTAGATCAATTTTTTGATGTTTAACCGAGAATATATTTGTACTCGGCCAGACCATAGAACATATGTACATAATTAGTAATGTGTAAAACTGTTGCATATGACAATTAACACATGATTACATCCAATAAAAGACACGAAATATCTAAAATGAATCCATTATATACATATAACGATCTTATACAAACTTTTCCGATCCTCTGTTTACTCCTAATTTACATGTTCAGAGAACTACTCAACAGCTCAATGATTAGTGAAATGCATATAATTGGGGGACTCCTTAAATAGAGTATGTAGTTAGATCAAAAGTGGGAAGTACAGAAGAGAGTACATTGAACACACATCTCCAAATCCCTGTCCAACTATCTTACATTGCTAAGTGTGTCCCCTAATAAACAAACTATTACAGCTGTTGTGATGATACTTTAAGACAACAAATCTTATGTAATTAAATTGCCCAGCTGCTTCTGCTGCTGCTAAATGATAAACATTGTTTACTTACATACGGAGTATTAAGAATGAATTGACTCAGATCGATCGATCAATGCGCGTATATAATGGAGTAGTCTTTTGATTACGATTAGTTTTGTGTGTTGAATAGTTGTCAAGAACAGGTCTTATTCATGCAATAAACCCAAACACCACACTCATTAAGACTTTATTCTTTCCGTCTTAATTTCAGATCATTTTAGTTCAGTTTATTTAACTTATACTTAGTAAAAGAACAAGGAAAATTTTCAATATGGGTGCCTGAGGTTTGGCCTAATTCCAATATGGGTGCTTGAGGTTTGCACAATTCCAATTTGGGTGCCTCAGGTTTCATTGTAGTTTCATTTTGGGTACCCAAAGTTTGATTAGTTCTATTTTAAGTGTCTAAGGTTTGATAATGTTTCAATTAAAGTACCTAATATTTTAACTAGTTTAATAGGTACTTTTAGTTAAAATAAAAATAAAAAAATTTAATAACATAATTATTAATGCTATACTAATATTTTAATAAACTAATTATTCACAGTAGTTTCCGAAATGTCGAAAATAAGGTAATTTTATTCCAAGTCTTGTTTATATGTCGCCGGTTAAAAAATGAGATCACTTTGTAAAATTAACTTTAATCTTTACCGGATTGTGTCATATATTTTTTTTAATTATTGGTTTGGAAATTGGGTTAATACTTGCAGCAAAAAAATTCAATGCAACTCTTTTGTCTAGCAATTTCCATACAATTTGTAGCAATCAAGTCTGTGTACTCTTAAGACACTAAAGATTGGTGGAGTCGAGAAACTGTTAAGCACAAGTGATATATGTTATCATACGCTACAACTAAATGAGAATAAAACATGGATAAAAAATAGGCTAAATAGCTTATCACTTACATAAACTACATAAGTTTATTGATAGTTTATATACATCCTATTTTTTTGTGTAGTATATTATATCTTTTGGAGAAAATAAGAATCATTTTTTAAAATCTCAACTAGACTTAATATTTACAACACAATAATTATCAAGAGTATTGCGATATTAAAATATTATACATTAATAATTAGGTTATTAATTTTTTTTGTATTATTTAAACCAAAAGTACCAAAAAATAACTAGTTCAAATATTATTGGGTATTCAAATTAAATAGGAATATTATCATACCTTGGGCACCTAAAGTGCAACTAAACAAACCTTGGGTACCCAAAATGAAACTAAAATCAAACATGAGGTACCCATATTGAAATTGTGCAAACCTTAGACACCCATATTGGAATTAAGCCAAACCTCAGGCACCCATATTGGAAATTTTCCAAAGAACAAAACCCGTCTCTCTATCTAAAAAGTCTCTCTAAAAATCCTCCCAAATAAAACCCCCAAAAACTTCCACCTTGCACCACCACTAACTACCTACTCCTCTACTTCCACCTATAATTGTACTGCCTCTCCGGAGATGTGGCCACGCTTTGGCCCATCTCCGGAGGTCGGACCTTCACCTCTTGTTTAAATTCCTTTCCTTTTGAGTCCTGATCTTCATCAGATGGTTGTGTTCCTCCGTCACCGTCGCCGATCAGATCATTTTTTCGTCCTTCTTCGTCTCCCCTGGTCCGATCGGTTATTGTTGGGTTTGTTGTTGCATGGTTTTCCTTTTGTCGGTTCCTTTTCTCATCCAGATTCCGGGTGGTCTTGCATGTCCCTTCCTGTGGTGTCCCCTTCACCGTCTCCTTGTCCTGTCATCGTCTCCTTGATCCATCTCAGGAGTGATCCCCCCATTCCCCCCACTTCTGGGTTGGATATCAAGTTCTTGTTTTGTCGGTCGGTTGGTGAGTATAGCTCACGTCTCTGTGCTT
>JAGPOY010005089.1:2224-13537 GCA_018983105.1 Silene uniflora | reverse complement strand
CTACGTGTTTAGCTACTGACAAATTTCCGTATTTAAAAACTTAAATTAGATACTAAATTCGCTACCTACTTTATTTAGTCTCCACAATAGAGACATAAGTAGCTACCATTTTAGTTTGGTCTCTAAAGTAGACACTAATATATTTTCCGTCTCAACATTAGTCGCCAAATTATATATTTAGCAACTAAATTTTGGTCAGTTGCTAAATTAGTTGCTAATTCATCATTCTCTTGTAGTGTACCTGTCTTCAACAAAAAACTCGGTCCCTTCTGTCCTTCTGTAACTATGTTTAATTGAGAGGTTTGGAGGATATTTAAAGGGAGAGAATGCTATTATGTACAGTAATTACCAAAATGGGATAGAGGATTTGATAATTTGAGGGTTTGGACTTCAGGGTGGGTAGGCAGTGCAAATTTCTATGTCCCGTTTTGTGTCTTATCTCACATTCTATTATTTCTTCTAATGACACATAATCATTTTGATATACATTATTAGCAATTTTTATTATTTGAAGTGTGACATGTCAAGATATTAAGGTGGTGGATACAAATACAAAATGGGATATAACGATGTGTCCCGTTTTGTGGCACAGCATGACTTTTTTTTTTTTAACGATGAAAGACATGTCTTTATCAGGAACAAAATGAAGAAGGGGTAGAATTCGTAAAAGATATTGAGCTTAGCCCTAATCCGATTTTCGTTTGGCGCAACCACAAAAGTGCTACTTCCAAAGAGGCACACAAGGTGATAAACAATGTCCCTTTGTTAGTTCGATAAACACTTATCAGTCTCACTTGATGTTTACAATGAAGGATATGTCTTTATCAGGGGCAACAAGGAGAAGATGAAGAACTTGTAAATGATATCAAGCCTAGCCCTAATCCGATTTTCGTTTGGCGCAACCGTAAAAGCATTACTTCAAATGAGGCACACAAGGTGATAAAATATAATACGGGTATCCCTTTATTAGTTCGATAAACACTTCTCAATCTCATGATATTTACAATGAAAGACACAACTTTAATTTATCAGGGGAAAAATGGAGAAGAGGTAGAATTCGTAAATGATATCAAGCTTACCCCTAATCCGATTTTCGTTTGGCGCAATCGTGAAAGCGATCCTTCAAAAGAGGCAAAAAAGGTGATATATAATGTCCCTTTATTAGTCCAACAAGCAATTCTTAACTACATGACCTCTTTTTTTCTTAACGATGAAAGACATGTCTTTATCAGGAGCAAAATGAAGAAGGGGTAGAATTCGTAAAAGATATTGAGTTTAGCCCTAATCCGATTTTCGTTTGGCGCAACCACAAAAGTGCTACTTCCAAAGAGGCACACAAGGTGATAAATATGTTCCCTTGTTAGTTCGATAAATACTTATCAGTTCACATGATATTTACAATGAAGGATACGTCTTTATCAGGAGCAACATGGAGAGGATGAAGAATTTGTAAATGATATCAAGCCTAGCCCTAATCCGATTTTCGTTTGGCGCAACCGTAAAAGCATTACTTCAAATGAGGCACACAAGGTGATAAATATAATAAGGGGTATCCCTTTATTAGTTCGATAAACACTTCTCAATCTCATGAAGTTTAAAATGAAAGACACAACTTTAATTTATCAGGGGCAAAATGGAGAAGAGGTAGAATTTGTAAATGACATCAAGCTTACCCCTAATCCAATTTTCGTTTGGCGCAACCGTGAAAGCGATACTTCAAAAGAGGCAAAAAAGGTGATAAATAATGTCCCTTTAGTAGTCCAACAAGCAATTCTCAATTGCATGACCTTTTTTTTTAACGATGAAGACATGTCTTTATTAGGAGCAAAATGGAGAAGGGGTAGAATTCGTAAAAGATATTGAGTTTAGCCCTAATCCGATTTTTGTTTGGCGCAACCACAAAAGTGATACTTCCAAAGAGGCACACAAGGTGATGAATTATGTCCCTCTTTTCTTAGTTCGATAAACACTTATTAGTCGCACATGATGTTTACAATGAAGGATACGTCTTTATCAGGGGCATCATGGAGAAGATGAAGAATTTGTAAATGATATCAAGCCTAGCCCTAATCCGATTTTCGTTTGGCGCAACCGTAAAAGTAGTACTTCAAATGAGGTACACAAGGTGATAAATATAATACGGAATATCCCTTTATTAGTTCGATAAACACTTCTCAATCTCATGATGTTTACAATGAAAGACACAACTTTAATTTATCAGGGGCAAAATGGAGAAGAGGTAGAATTCGTAAATGACATCAAGCTTACCCCTAATCCGATTTTCGTTTGGCGCAACCGAGAAAGCGATACTTCGAAAGAGGCAAAAAAGGTGATGAATAATGTCCCTTGTCCAACAAGCAATTCTCAACTGCATGACCTTTTTTTTTAACGATGAAGACATGTCTTTATCAGGAGCAAAATGGAGAAGGAGTAGAATTCGTAAAAGATATTGAGTTTAGCCCTAATCCGATTTTCGTTTGGCGCAACCACAAAAGTGCTACTTCCAAAGAGGCACACAAGGTGATAAATAATGTCCCTTCTTTCTTAGTTCGATAAACACTTATCAGTCGCACATGATGTTTACAATGAAGGATACGTCTTTATCAGGGGCAACATGGAGAAGATGAAGAATTTGTAAATGATATCAAGCCTAGCCCTAATCCGATTTTCGTTTGGCGCAACCGTAAAAGCATTATTTCAAATGAGGCACACAAGGTGATAGATATATATAATACGGGGTTTTCGTTTATTAGTTCGATAAACACTTTTCAATGTCATGATGTTTACAATGAAAGACACAACTTTAATTTATCAGGGGCAAAATGGAGAAGAAGTAGAATTTGTAAATGATATCAAGCTTACCCCTAATCCGATTTTCGTTTGGCGCAACCGTGAAAGCGGTACTTCAAAAGAGGCAAAACAGGTGATAAATAATGTCTTTATTTATAATGAAGAACAAGCATGTGTCTTTATCAAAGGTTGTAAATAATATAGAATTTAGCCCTAATAATCATCTTTTCTTTTGGCCCACCCGCAAAAGTGCTACTTCAAAAGAAGCCCACAGTACAAAATGTTAATAGACTATTGTATAAAGTTTAGGGTCGGGGTACACCATAGAATCGAGTTTAGACCTAACAAGCATGTCTTTGGTAACTTAGTTTTTTAATTGATCTATTTTATAGACACATAATTCTAGTCTTTGATGAGGTATGCTACGCGAGTACAAGTGTACGACACATAATGGCACTTATCTATTTTTACACAATTGTATATGTTTAAACTCGATCATCTTAATAAGAGAGTATCAAAATTTTTAAAAATAATTATGCATTTTTGCACTGATTTAATACTTGTTATTTAATACTGTAACCGCAAAACTTGATTATATATGTTTAACTCGATCATCTCAATAAGAGAATCTAGAATCTTTTGAAATTTCAAGTTATAAAGTATTGTTAAAATGTTCATTATCTTGACAAGTTTACAACTTAAAATTACTGACAGAATCAAAATGTCGATGCTGCATCATCGATGAAGGATATTGGACAGAAACCAAATTTGGTTGATCGCAACGACGGAGAAGGCGTTACAGAAGCATCAAAGTGATCAAACATGCATATGGTATAAAGTTGTTCAACTGTGACAACAGAAGATCTTTGCAGCAGTTGAAGAACTGTACTTGGCAGTATTTATGTAATTTTATATCTTGTTATTAGAAAATTCTACCTATAATGTCAAGGGTAGATTTTCCGTCCTAAGCATTATCGTCTATTATCGTCTATAGACGAGAAGTTGTACTGTGTTTGTATGTATTATATTACGTGATAAATAAAGACGAGTTCTTTGTATAAAGGTTTGTTCGTTATCTCCATGTCAGGCCGTCTAATGAATTTAAAAGCCCCTGTTATAAATATCAAAATGAGGCCCCGAAAATATAATAAGAACCGATATTATACGTGTTTAAAGCAATATAGAAGCAATTTGTTATGTTGTTTGTTTTGATCTCGAAATCTTTTATTAATAGATAGATTTTCGTGTAAAATTCGTTATTACAATCATTTTAAACTTACTAATCACTTGCTAATATTGAGGACATAACAGATATTTGCTCCTAAATGAATGGACATCCGGAATTACCTAAATTTACATAATTCCCGAAATTTAGTCACTTAATTTCCGAGAATTAAAATAAATATAACACAATCTTATCTCCACATTTATTGCAATAACCCAAAAACAAAAATTATCTAAAATTAGATCTCATTTATTTTCCAATGGTAATTTTTGCTTCTGTTGTGTGTTGTTTTGTTGGGTAATTTTACAGGGAGAATATCTTACCCGCCATTATTTTAATTCAAAGCAATCATTTAAAAAAATTTCTTAGGGAATTAGAAAGCAAAATTCATTTCGTTTGTTATAGTTTGATTTTTAATCTCCATATTTAAATTATTAAAAAAAAAAGTTGAAGAACGATGTCGACTAATACGACTAAGGAAGACGATAGTCCTCCTATTGTTTGTTATGCACCTACAATGATAACAACAAACGGGGTGTGGCAAGGCGATAATCCATTGGATTATTCCTTGCCACTTTTTATCTTGCAATTAACATTAGTCGTCGTTACAACCCGTATTCTCGTTTTCATCCTCAAACCACTTCGCCAACCACGTGTTATCGCGGAAATTCTTGTAAGTACATTATTCACATAATATGCAATCTTTCTTTTTTCTCTTTTGAAGAATTTGTACATTTTATCTTATTAAATGAAAATTAAGAAATGAGACGTATCCAGCAATAACATGTGGAAATCATAAATATCGCTATGAAATATATGTTCCGAAATATATTCGAAAGAAATCATAAAGTACAACAGGTCTCATATTCGAATCTCCCTCTCCTTGTATCGTTAATCATGTGCCTCATTTCACATCAAGTAACATGGTTGTTATGCTATCAGGGAGGTGTTATACTAGGACCGTCCTTATTGGGAAGCAGCACCAAGTTCGCTAGCATGATATTCCCTCTAAGGAGTGTCATGGTACTAGAGACCATGGCTAACATCGGGCTTCTATACTTCCTCTTCTTAGTCGGAGTAGAGATGGACATAGCCGTGATCAAGCGCACAGGGAGAAAGGCGATCAGCATTGCTATAGGGGGAATGCTTTTGCCTTTTATTATCGGGTGCAGCTTCTCTATCATCATGCAAAGCAGCGATCCAAATAAACAACACCAAGGAACCTACGTACTCTTTCTCGGCGTTGCCCTAGCTGTCACTGCCTTCCCTGTACTAGCTCGTATTCTAGCTGAGCTCAAACTCATCAACACCGAGATGGGTCGTATTGCCATGTCATCAGCTCTAGTCAATGACATTTGTGCTTGGATTCTCTTAGCTTTAGCCATTGCCCTTGCAGAAACCGAGGCCTCTTCCTTGACCCCGCTTTGGGTGATCCTAGCAAGTGCCGGGTTTGTTGGCATTTGTATCTTCATGGTTCGACCTGCAATACTGTGGATGATCCGACGGACCCCAGAGGGGGAGCCCTTCAGTGACTTCTACATATGCCTTATATTAACAGGGGTCATGATCTCAGGATTCATTACTGATGCTATTGGGACTCATTCTGTATTTGGGGCCTTTGTGTTTGGACTCATCATCCCAAATGGACCTTTAGGAGTGACCCTTATAGAAAAGCTCGAGGACTTCGTGTCGGGTTTACTTCTTCCACTGTTCTTTGCCATTAGTGGGCTTAAGACTGATCTCCATAAAGTCCAAGGTGCCAATACCTGGTTCTTTCTCCTAGGTATCATAATGTTGGCTTGTGCTGGTAAGGTTGCTGGGACTGCTGCAGTCGCCTACTTCTACAAGATGCCTCTTCGCGAAGGAATCACCCTCGGTCTGCTTATGAACACCAAAGGACTTGTCGAAATGATCGTCCTAAATGTCGGCAGGGATCAAAAGGTCAGAAATTTAGCACTAAAAATAAAATCACTATCTCTTAGTTTAACGACTCTCTCAACGTCTAGACGTATTTATTAACGACTACTTTCTATATGACTAACTTACAAAGGCATATCATTGTAGGTCATAGATGATGCATCATTTGCTATCATGGTAGTTTCAGCTGTCATAATGACGAGTGTCATCGGTCCCCTGGTAACTACAATCTATCGGCCAGCAAGAAGATTCGTGTCATATAAGAGAAGAACCATACTGAGATCCAAGCCAGATGCAGAGCTACGAGTATTAACCTGTATCCACTCCCCGAGAAACGTTCCAACCATCATAAACCTCCTTGAAGCCAGCAACCCAACAAAAAGGTCTCCCATCTGTGTCTATGTTCTACATCTAGTTGAACTGACCGGGAGAGCATCAGCCATGCTAATAGTCCACAACACTAGGAAGTCGGGCCGGCCTGCTCTAAATCGGACACAGGCCCAGTCTGATCATATCATCAATGCATTCGAGAACTACGAGCAGCATGCTACGAATGTCTCTATTCAGCCCCTTACAGCCATTTCCCCTTATTCCTCCATGCATGAGGATGTATGCAACTTAGCCGAGGATAAGCGCGTGGCATTCATAATCATTCCCTTCCATAAACAACAAACAGTGGATGGAGGCATGGAATCAACTAATCCAGCTTTCAGAATGATTAACCAAAATATATTAGCCAATGCGCCCTGCTCAGTCGGAATACTTGTCGATAGAGGGCTAAGTGGGTCCAACCGGGCAGCTAACCAGGTATCTCATACTATAGCGGTGCTCTTTTTCGGTGGGCCTGATGACAGAGAAGCCCTTTCCTATGCCTGGAGGATGTCAGACCATCCTACCACCACGGTTACTGTAATGCGATTCGTCGCGGGTGATGAAGCATCCACGACAGCAGTTGTTGAGCCAAGCCTTGAGCCCAATGATCCGAGAGTGTTGACTGTGATGACAGATGGAGAGCACGAGAGGCAACAGGATGAGGAATATATTAGCGAGTTCCGAACTAAGACCGCCAACAACGAGTCCATAACCTACATTGAACGTATTGTGAACAATGGGGAAGAAACAGTGGCCTCCATAAGATCAATTGAAAGTGCTCATGATCTTTACATAGTGGGAAGAGGGCAAGGCATGATTTCACCGCTTACAGCCGGTCTCACAGACTGGAGTGAGTGCCCTGAGCTTGGTGCCATAGGTGACATGTTGGCATCCTCTGATTTTGCAGCAAGCGTTTCTGTGCTAGTGGTGCAACAGTATATAGGCGCGGGACCACAAAACGAGACTGTTTCAACGCCGGATAGTCCTGCAGGTCATATTGATCTTGATGAGCAGTTGAATGCTGGAATGCAACAGATTAATCACCGACAACATCCAGCAAAGGGTCAGAATATATTTTAAAACCGCAATTTTCACACATAACCTAAAATGACCTTACCAAACCAAAGAAATTCATGCACCATATTGTGACACTTCTTACTTTCGTTTGTAAATGGTTTAACATCTTCTAAACCTTTATTGTAAACTCTCGTCAATAAATTTCTCTGGCCAACTGTATATGACCTAGACTTCTACAGTGCCCATTTTTTTTCCTGGTAGATGCCTTGAACATAGCAGATTATATATATATACACTAAAGCTTGAACCTAACGAGTAACGCAAGAAGCATCTTTATCTCGTACTGATCACACATTTTCTCTCATTTTTCTCCTTTTGTTTGGCCTCACACCTTGGCTTGTAGAGTCTTATTATCTTCCTTCCCCAACATTCTAAGAGGAACTCATCTTTCGAGAGTTTTCTCTATTTGTCACTAAATATCATTTGAAAGTAAGACCATTCCATTTTTCCGTTACACCACTAACGTCATAACTTCCATAAGACAACTCATGCTAACCAGCAAACCAAAATGATTGTGGAACTCAGGCTTCGTTGTAGTGTAGTGTAAGGTACGGCCAATGAAAACACGTATTCAGCTAAAGACCATTCAAAGAAAATAGTTCAAAGTCAGGCCTTGTACATGGCTATGTAACATAAACAAAGTAACAAATATGCTCTCTTTGTCCCACGAATTGTTTCGGTTTACTTTTTGCTCGCTGTTTATGTAAGCACATTCAAATGGGGTAGAAAGTGCAAGACTCGGACTCCAGTATGGCAGTATCCACCACATCGAATATATCTAAAAATGGAATACGTAAATTGTTAGGGCAGATGGAACGAGTACCTATCAGGCTACCAACACATCAAGCGCTTCCGAAAGCAACCTTTGCCTAATGCTTCTCCGTAGATTATATAGTCCATCAAAACTCAAAAAAGCACAATTATTTTAACAGAAAGCAGCTACTCCTTTAACCTTTTGTCCTCCACATTGAATCATTTCAGAAATTCAGGGAAGTAAACTCAATTACATTCCTCCGTCCCGGTCATTTGTTTACCTATTCTATTTTTAGGTGTCTGAGTCAAAATTTCACCTTTCTATTATGCAAATGTTTTTTATGAGCAATTTGATGATCTACACTCAATTTGGTTCACTTGTCGACAAATAATTGGTCCTCTATCCTTTCTTGGTTTTTGTGCCAAAACTAAATGTAAACAAATGACCGGCACAAAGGGAGTATCTACCAACAAAAATTCTTGACGTAATTGAAGAAGAAATTAAACTACCCATGATACAATCATACAAATTGAAAGAATATGACTAAAACCAGGCTTGAACCTACTGCTGTGTAAAAAACATACTCAGTCCGTCTCAATCATTTATTTATCTTTGATTAAACCCATCTCTCACAAAGAATTAAAAAGGTAAACAAATGATTGGGACGGAAATACGAAATATTCGGTTCACCTGATAAATTGATCATATTAATTGTCCTCGCTTATAAGATTAATGCTATAATTTGGGAAGGGAGATAAATACTTACTATGAGACTATGAGTAACGGGCAATGGACGCGTGATCATGGAAGCAATTGCATGTTTGCATATCAGGATATTTGAAAGCTGTAGAATTGGAGAAAATCGATCGTTTTCAGCTGATACTGAGAGCCTCGGCGTCTAATAGCAATATTATGTTCGAACCGTAGATATTGCGTAAGACGGTTTCACACCGTAAAAAACGTTTTCAGAATGGAGTTCCGTATATAATCATTTTTTCTTGTTTGCTATTCCAATGTTAAACTCTGTTTGGTAATCATTTCAAGTAATAAACTAACCGAAATAAAATGCTATCTAAGTTAACAATTGACATTTCAAATATCTGATTCTATTTCGGTTATTTGTTGTCATATTTTAATTTGGATTGTCTTAGTCAATTGTTGTCCCTTCTGTTTTAAAAATGAAACAATGTGATCATTCATACTAAATTTGGTCAACTTGTCATTTAGTAATTGCCCTCTCCTCTCTCCTTGGTCTTTATGCCAAAATCAAAGGATAACAATTGACCGGGACGGAGGGGGTATTATTTATTATTTTACGATGAAGGTACAGAGTATCCATAAGAAAACCCCATTCAAGAGTCCTATACTCCTATACAACAGCACACGGACCTTCAACGTACATATTCAATACAAAGGTCGCGAGCATCATCAGATTGCTCCATAAAGTACGTTTTTAGATGATATACTGTTTTGAGGGATTTTTTTTCTTTTACATAATCGTGATTTATTAATTACGGTTTTCATTTATTTTGAAATATGTTGAAGAATTGTGCAAATATAATGAAAAAAATTACATTATGACATAGTTTTTGCTAACAACGCCACCGATAATAACACGACAACAACAACAACAACAACAACAACAACAACAACAACAATAATAATAATAATAATAATAAAACATGTCATTTAACATATCAGCTAACAACAAGGGTTCTATGGTGTAGTGGTTAGCACTCTGGACTTTGAATCCAGCGACCTGGGTTCGACTCCCGGTAGGACCTCTTTAATCCATATTCACTTTTCCCAATTATTAAGTCATTTTTTCTTTGGGAATATGTGAAGACGATACTTCGATACCTGCGGTATTTGTGGTGCAGCCCCCGAGACTGTTGATCACCTCTTTTTTGAATGCCCCTACAATCATGACATTCTTCTGCAAGTTGGAAAATGGATTGGGGTTCAATTACCATCTCGAGATCTTCTTAATTGGAGACTAATGAGACCTGGTACTAAGATACAACGAGATATTCTCAATGCAACTATTAATGCTTGTACTTACCATGTTTGGAGGCAGCAAAATCTTAGCAGGCACGAGCATACTCTTCTTCGTCCTCAGAAGCTTGCTCATACCATCATTGAGGAGATGGGAAAGAGGGTTAAGGGAGTGAGCATGGGTAAACATGGGAGACAAGACCCAGGGCCGTCTTTGGGCCTGTGCAGCCCGTGCGCTGGCACAGGGCCCCCAAATTTTTGGCCCAGAATGTTATTGTGGTCCGTTCGCAGATGAGGCTGAATATAGTCTTTTGTCCGTTAAATTAGGCAGTTTGCACTAAAATGTGGAGGTTTTTCTTTCCTAATTCCTAGGTTCCCTTATTTTTTCAACTTCCCAAAAATATGATCAATACTTTCCAAGTTTCCAGTTTCCAATACACAAATTCATTACCTAAAAATTAATTAATTGTTTAAATCTCTCATTCTTCTTTAGAAGTTTTTATATACAATATCATGTATAATAAATTCCTTACTTATCTCTTCCAATATAATTTAAAAATCTTTTTAATTTTTCTATTAAAAAAACTAGAATGTTGTTAGAAATTTTTCAAAAGCTTTTGCTAACCTTTATCATAACTCATACTCCCCATGTTCGGTGAATAGTTTACGCTTCCTCTATCTCATGAGGAGGAAAAAAAATGTAGATTATTGACTGAGACGGAGGAAGTATTTAACTCATTTATCTTGTAATAAATTGTAATCAACGGCGGCGAATTTGTGTTCTTTGTTGACTTGATTGACGATTAAAATTTCACGTTATAAATACATATACGAACGGGGTATTATCGAGGGCCCCATTTCCTGTGTCCGCACAGGGCCACCTAAAACACCGGGACGGCCCTGACAAGACCTCATCTGGGTTAGAAGACTAATTGATACAGGCGCATGATTCAGTGGATAAGGTGGACTGTCGAATTGAAGATGATGAAAGGGGTGAATGAGGCGTGTTTTTCGAGCTCTTGGCAACAAAATCTGATTTGTTGCCTCATATTGTTCCTTATTTGTGTTTTTTTGTCTTTGTTTAGTTTCTGGGCCTGGGCTTTTAACGAAAGTGTGGGCTTGAGGAGTGTGGGTTGGGGACTTGGGGTTATAGTGTCTCGATGATGTATAACCCGCTTCATTC
>JAGPOY010005088.1:0-11315 GCA_018983105.1 Silene uniflora | reverse complement strand
TCGAGATTATATCTTCCCAATCAGAGCATATAACCGTGATAATAACCATCATTAACGGGGGATATACATAGTTTGTTACTATTACGTAAGTATATGATGTATCAACTACGTTTTCCACCGCAATAAAAATTTATTTACGAGTATTTATTTATAAGTTTTTTTTTAACATAGTAGTATTTATTTAAGTTTATTTACACCTAATATTATATTTCTTTGAGAAAAAAACAACTCCCATTTTGTTCAACATCACTATCTAGAGAGAGAAACAAGAGAGAGGGACAACAAAAACTGAGTGATCATTCAGAATCACTGAATTTCATTCACCACTGAAATTCAACAATCAAAAAATTAAGATTAGGTTAAATAATTGATTGAATTTCATCCCCCTTTCGATTTCATATACCCTAGCGAAATTAGGGTTTCGCAATTTTGTTAGGGTTTGGGTTGGGCGGTGTCGAAATTAGGGTTTTGTATGTATAGAATTTCGTCATTGAGTTGTTTTTGGTGAATTCAAATACTTTTGTTGTTGTTATGATTGTTTGTTTGGTTGCCAAAAGGATTGCAGTTTTGGGTGGAGGTTTGAGGTTTAATCAATGGCGAATGAGGCGGACCGGAAGCGGCGACATGTGAGCTCTATATCACCTACCGCAGCTGTTGCTATGGCGAAAAAGCAGGGTTTTTGTCCTATATCTGAGGACAAAAAGGTGAAATCTTTGCTTCTATAAGGCTGTTGTTTTCAGTTAATTTGAAGTTTTGTTGTTTGCATGATTGTTTGTGTATGTGTTTTGTTGATTGGAGTTTGAATTTTCAGTTCAATTGACGTTTAGATGATTGCAGGCTGGTAAATGTGATTGTTTCGTTTGTATTCTCGTTTGCCGGTTTTTGATTTGTATAGTTATGTTAACTGTAAGGATTTTGTCTTGTTTGGTTGGAGTTACGATACGTGTTGTTTGGATTAAGTGATTGGTGAAATTGGTAGGAAGGTTTTGTATTAATGGCGCGGAGTCTTGTTATGAGCCTGTTATTTTCACTTAATTTGAAGTTGGGTTGTTTTGTTTGTATTCTCGTTGGCCGGTATTTGATTGGGGTGTAGTGATGATAACATTAGTAATCTTGCCTAGTTTGGTTGGAGTAGCGATGCATGTAGGTTTATTTAGATGATTGACAAAAATGGTAGGAAAGTGTTGTATTAATAGCATGGAGTCTCGTTGATGGTAACAACTGGTATTGAAGTGGCTTGTAGCCTTGTGTTGTCACCCTAGGGATGTATATATTGTCTTTAATGAAACGGAATTTGGAAGGTAGTTGTGGTTTAAATTGGTAGTGAAGATGAGAAGTTTGAATAAAATGGTTCATTTTGTAGTTTTAAACTAGTCACTCCATCACTTTCGCTCTAGAACACGTGTTTTGATTTGCTGTACTTGTTTTTATCCTGAACTTCATTAGGTATCGTATTTATTGCCTTGGACAATTACAATGGATTTTGGGTCCATTTGGAGCCAACAACTCTGTATTCCTTGGCTGTTGAATTTTTGGAATAAATTAAAATGTCGTTGAAATTGGTTTTCCTTCTTTTATTTCATACGAAGTATTAGATATAGTTATTGGTGGACTCAAATCGCAAATCTTGGTGCAAATTCTATTATAGGCCATTTGGTCAGCGGCTTTATGTGTTTAACACGGAGCAAAACTTCTTATATCCCGTTCCTCTGCCTCATCAGTCACCAATCACCATAGGCAGGTATTCAATGAGGTTTTGGGGTGGTGCTATTATGTGACATTTATTTACTTGTTTATGGCATAAGCTCTTGTGGTAGTTTGTCAGTAGGTCAGTGAGATGAATTATACTTTATTGCCCCTTCTAGGGTTTCATCTCTGCAAAAGCATCGCTGATACCTTTTTCATGGTAATTGATACCACTAGAGGTAGTAGTGTAGTACTGACACAGAAATGTCTAATAAAAGGCACGAGGCCTTCATAACTAATGCTATTTGCTATAGATGTTATATCTTACTTTGTCTATGTCCATGTTACTTCTAACGACTGTTTTCCTCCAAGTTGGATGTCGACCCTAGTGACGGGGGAGACTTACTGGATACGTCTTAGGGTAAGACTATAGTCGACCATAGTCTTGGCAAAGTTTTAAGTTGAGTCTTGGATATTTCCAAGACTCAACTTAAGACTCTTGTAGGGTCATGACACAATTTTCAAGGGAAACCGTCCAATGAAAGGAGCCCATGTGTTACTTTATATATATATATATATATATTTTTTAAAACCTCACATTTTCTTTAGTGTAGTGGAAAAGTAGGGTCTGAGGCGAGTTTGGCGGATAATGTATAAAGTCTGAGTTGGGCCTGAGATGAGTCTGAACAATAAAGAAATAATAAAAGTTAGTGGAAAGCTGATGTGACATTGTCTTAAGACTATGAGGAGTCTTCCCAATATTCTTACCCTTAGTGATACTTGTCTCGGGTCTGACACTCTGTCTTGGCTAGAGATCTCAAGTCAGAACTACCGTTCTGGAGATTGGACAAGGAGAAAGAGAAACAAATGAGCAGATCAAAGACGACTTACCAAAAAAAAAAGGGACCCATCACTGAGAATTGGAGAGGAATGGGGAAAGGTAGAAACGAGATAAACATTAATCGTGGGAAGTTCTATGTGGCGGCAGTAAAATATAGAAGGGCTGTCCGGCTGTAGAGTTCCATTAAATTGAGGCATGAAAGTATTTTTGACTTTTAATCTGCTCTTCCTTTTTCCAAACACTTGTCCACTATTCTCAGTCAATTATTCTTAACCCCCTTACCATCCTGTCGTTTTATTTAGCAAAAGGGGAAAAAAATTTCTGGACTGAACTTTTTTCAAAGTTGACTGAAACTTCTTTTTAGTTACTTACGGGAGAAGATTGTTAATTTTTTCTAGGAAAATAATCAAATATCTATATTTTTTAAGGAAACGGTTCTCTAAGTGCATTAATTGCGTGTTAAGTAGTAATCTGAATTTAGAAGATCTATTAATATTTTTCTAGGAAAATAATCAAATATCTATATTTTTGAAGGAAATGGTTTTCTAAATGCATTAATTGCGTGTGAAGTAGTAATCTGAATTTCCAAGCGTGCTGAGTCCATGGTTGGACATCGGTCAGGATACTTATTTGACCTTGGCCCCATGTCTTCAAAATTTGAAATTCACATGTCGGACACTTGTGTCCCTGAGTCTGAGTAGCATAGGTCTGCATTAGTAATTATTGAGTGTATTGTGGGAAGCATCAAAAGTTGACCAGAATCCACGGAGTGGTATTGTGTTTATAGCCATTCCTAACCTAAATCTTTTTTCTTAGGTAACTTATATCGCGTCTGGGTGTTTTTTGTTCTATTTATTAAGCCTCTTGAAAGTGATACCTTGTATACATGAATCATGAACGATTTCCAGAGTGAGATTGGTGGTGAAATGGTAATGTTACTGCTGAATTCGATATCTATCGCGATTTTACATTTTCATGCTACCCATATGTGCATTGGTTGTCTAGTACTCTAGTCATTTCATGATTTGCATCCAGTCGATTTCATTTTGTGGTTTAATGAGTAATTGAGTGAAATCACGCTAGGAATAAGTGACATGTGGTATCTTCTTAGTTTGTATATGTGATCTGAATTACATGTGTTTAACAGCGGGATCTAGAGTCTGTGTTGATTCAGTAGTTTCTGTCTCATCTTCTTTAAGCCCCTCTGATCCCACAATTTTTTGTTTTCTGTCTATCGTGACTCGCTGTTTTGAAACTAAACTATGGCGTATTTATTGTGTTGCTGTTATAGTTTCTTCTTTGTTTAAAGTTTTAAACTTGAACTGGTCCCAGAGGAGATACTATGTTCTCATATGTACCTGGCTTGAAATAGGTTGCCGTTGCAGCCCCCCCTCCTTTTCCAGATTTTCTGATTTTATATTCTGGTTAGCTGGATTTGATGTGGGTGAAGATATTAATATCTCGGCCCATGTCTGCTTGAGCAATTTGACATTTAATTTTCCTGCTTGTGGTTTGCTACTTTGCTTCATATTTGGGGGATCGGAATCTTCTTTATAACTTCATATTTCATTTGATATTGACCAATGTTTTATTAGTAAAAGAAATTCTCTCTCCTAGAAATTGGCAGGCCAGTTCAGTCAGTCGTATAGCGTTAAAAGTAATGTGTATGTCTACTTGTTGCTTGTCTGTATAAAGATTTGAAGAGCATGCCAACTAAAGGAGTGAAGGTTGATTGGTCGACATGTCTTTCTTTTTACATACAACATTTTTTAATCCACTGCGTCAGGCTCTAATTAATCATGTAAGTTCAATTAGTGACGGTTTACTGCGCACAAGATTATACTCTCTGTATGACAATGAAGCGCAGTTAATTAAAGAAAATCGTTCTTTAACATTCTTGGGAGTTAGTTTGATTAATAGCACAAAGCTCCTGTAACTGGTGGCATTTTTTTTAAAATTTTTTTTATTTTTATTTAATAGTATATCTTCCTTTTTTTTCCCTGTTGTTTCACTCGGATACAGAACAATTAAATGTTGAATTTCCCTGTTTCAGACAAGCAATTTTGGTGTTGAGGTCTTTTCTTTTGTTTAGTTCTTCTCGTAGCTGTTTTGACTGTGGCCTGTGGGATATAGCGTGCTTTATGTTTTATTTGTCTTCTTTGTTTGGTTAGATGGCAATAACCTCTAAATGTCGTGTTTGTTATTTTTTTAACTTCTTCCACCTAGG
Organism: Silene uniflora; assembly: GCA_018983105.1. Classification (NCBI taxonomy): domain Eukaryota; kingdom Viridiplantae; phylum Streptophyta; class Magnoliopsida; order Caryophyllales; family Caryophyllaceae; genus Silene; species Silene uniflora. The sequence goes on along the minus strand of JAGPOY010005088.1, from coordinate 6,561 downwards.
TGAATGGGGACAGTATGTTGATTGTTTTGCTTTCTGTGATGTAGCTTGATGCTGCTGTACTCCAGTTCCAAAATCAGAAGCTGTCTCAGAAGCTAGAAGCCCAGAAGTTGGAAATTTCCGCCCTAGAAACTAAGCTGTCTCAACGGAGGGACAAGCAACAGCGATATGATAGAGTCCTGACCACCGTTGATAATCGCTGGGAAAAGGTTTTGTCAACCTTCTAATTGACTTTTTGTCCATGTGTTAATAGTGTGCCACTGTGCCATGCTCTTAGTATATTTGTTTTAATGCATACACTAGTGTACATCCCATGCTAATGCACGGTTTTTTAGGTTATAATCTATAGAGAAATTAGCATTTAGTAAACTTTATATTTAATGTTACATAGCCTATTAATGTGTAGGGATTAATTATTAAGAGATAGAAAAGTGAAATTTTTTAAACATTTTTTGGTATAATATATTTCTATACGTATAAGCAGGCCTATCATTTTTATAGAAAACCAAAAGTGTTAAGCCCAATGTTTGAGAATAACTAAACATGGAAGGCCCACTTTATAAATTAGAGTTATTTGAGCGTGAAAATTGCTAACTTCACCCATTCTTTTAGTAAATAGAGGATTCACAGTAGTTTTGCTGTATTGACATCTAGCTTCTCTTTTTTGTCTCAATAAAAAGTAACTTACAAATTGTAGATTGTTGATGACTTGGAACCTCAATCCACTCACATCAAAGGGCTGGTCAGCAGAGAAGAAAAGGCTGATCATTCTGCAAATAATAGCGGTGAGGGTCTTGTAACCTTGAATGATTAGTCATCTTTATTTCTTCTTTTGATCTTATTGAAGGTTGTGCACTTGTGCTCCATTAAGCTGAGTAAAAATGTGCATGTCCATGATCTCATGGATGCTGCTGATACAAAATTTTGAAGCGGATTTAACTTATTATCAGCTTATCACAAATTGAATTGCTAATCAATTGGATGCTTAAATATCTCACCATGTAGGGTTTCCATTGTTGATAGTAAAGTGTTTTCTCACTCAAGTGGTTTAGCTTTTGAAAACTATTAGGGGAGGTATATTGAGGATCTAGACTCTAAACTCTAGTACGAAGTTGAATTGTCTCATGTATATTGAAGATTCATGTCCAGAATGATGGATTGGGACATTGGGAAACTTTACTGGTTGGCCCCTTCTTGAGTTAACGCTATCAAGCTATAATGGGAGTTTCTAGATATCTGAGCGTGCTGATATTTTAGATGTCTGTTAACGTTTGAAACAAGCTATAACCTCAGGAGCTCTTATGTATATTGGTGGATGCTGCACCAAGTAGCAGTCTCAGCCTTTCATTTTTCTGCTAATTAGAGTACGAAAATCCATTCTCTCCCAGCAGCCATTATCTTGATGAGCTACCGAAAGATTGAGTTCAGACTTCAGAGCAATGAAAATTTGTTAGAAAATATTGTTGTTCTTCTTTTGATGGGCTTATATGCGTCTCATTTATGCCTGCCACTAGCGTGTATGTGATTAGTTTTGGAAATTAAGGAAACTAAAATTATGTTCTCCTTGCCTACTTTCAAGATATATACTTGAATGCCGAATTTCATTGTGTCATTCAAGGCTATAACTTAAACAAGATTGGATTTGAGTGGTCTTGATAAATTGAATTTATGTTCATAAAAAATACTCAGCGGTGCTTTCAAGGTACCAGCTTTTATGACATGACTAATGTTTCATTAATTGTGGCTCTTCCTGTTCCTTCAGATGATATGTTCCTACAGCGGCTCATGGAAACAAGTACAGCTGAAAGCTGCCTAGCTAGTGGCTCTCTCGATCAAATGATGGAGGAGGGACATAAAGCTTGTGAGAAATCTAGGAGTATTATGCATAATGCTGTATTAGCTGTTGATGACGTGTGTCGTATGAAACATGGATTCGACGCTGCTGAGTTGATGTCTCTCCCAAGAGATGGTTAGTCTTGCTAATTTGTATTTTATAGTTGGGGTCTTCCTGGACCTCTTGCATTACTTAATGGCTTATGCTTGTTCTTCTGAAATTTATGTCATTGTTTTTCAATTAGATTGCAGACAGGTGGAATTCAGTGAGTTGCTTACAGAAATTGAAAACCTGCAGTCAACAGTTAGAGATCGTCTTGTGAAACATATGTCATTAGAAAAGGAGTTGAAAAAACATCAGGAAATTGAGTTAAAGAACAAAGCTGAGCTGAAACATTTGCGAGGTAATAGAAGGCATCCTAAAACGTTTGACTGCTTTCTTATGTTGGTTTATTACACCCTTAGCATATGTCAGGTTCACACATAATTTTCTGACTTAAAATCTGATGCAAGGGACATAATGGTCCTTTTTAGATTCATCTTTGATCTTTTTGAGCCTATGAGTTTGGCGAGTTTTACCGCGATACGACGAGATCTATATCTCTATTTCCCTCACAGGTACTCGAGTACTATACTATGATGCTTAGGGAACTAGTAACTGACTAAAGGTTGAAAAGAAATGTAAATATTTTGGAGCCAGCTTGCTTTATTTCGGGGAAATCAACAACGGGGGCAATTTTTTGAGCCAAGTAGTCTCTACTCTCTAGCTTTCAATTGGTAGTTAGGTGTTCTCTACACATCTGCTAGATGCAGCTGTTGGTAGTCGGGGGGAGTCGAACATTATCTTGGCTGTTTCCTGTTCTCAATCAATTAGTAGCAACCGTCATTATTTTCCATTGTCATAATGTCATGCCATGACTGTTTAAATGTTATGATGCCTATCAGAGGACGTAGATTATACATCCGATCATCCGATGAACTACCACCAGTTTTATAGTTTATTGAGCATTGTAATTATAATTTATAATAAAAATTTTGAGTTTTGTTTTAAAAATCATGAGTTTTACTATAAAGTTTCTGAGTTCATTCACTGAAACATTAAACTCAAAAAATTACAATAAAACTCAAAAACGTTACATATAAGCTTAGTTAAATTTGAGTTTTGACGGAAAAAAATAAATTAAAATCTAACTTATAAACTTTAATAAGCTTAGAAAAAATACACACATGCTCAAAAACAAATAAAGTTTGGGGTAATAAGCTCGGAAAAAATATACATTTGCTCAAAAACAAATAAAGTCTGAGGTAATACATTCAATGTATGTTCCTTTTTCCCGCAGTTGACTTGAGCTTCTTTTGTTCTATATAAGATATAGCCTTTGCTGACCCTGGTGCATGGTTGCCTGCTCTGTGGCCGGGTCGGCCAATCCATGAACTGAATTGTTTGTACTGAAATCGAGTTCAATTGCGAACTATGCCGCCCGAGTTCTTTATATTTGAACTGTCTACAGAGTAGTTAGTGTCTGCAAACTCCAAGACGTTTCCGGTTCCCCGAATGAAATCAAACATCGCTTTGCTGCCCTGGTATCTTTAAAATCTACTATCTATTCCTGTAATTTTGATCTAGTTTGAAAATGCTCCCTTTCCAAGGCCTATTCATTCCAATTACTTGTCTGAAACATTGAATTTGATTCTACAACATATCTTCCATAAATATTTGTTCTCAAAAATAGACGAAAGATATATGATGAAAACCTTATGTTAATCAAATGCCTTAGAATTTTCAGTTTTATTGTTTGCTCATCGCCTGTGGCAAAGTACTTGCCATTAAAGATATGCTTAGTCGCTGATTTTGTGCAGGGGAACTTGAGAGTACCATCCAGGAGCTTGAAGACTGTAACCAAAAACTGGGAGCTTTGAAAGCAGAGAAAGATGCAACTAAGGGGGCATTTTTCCCTGTGTTGAATTTGGGAAATAAGCATCCCGGTAATGATAGGGCAGCAGACAAACAGAAGGATCTGCTAGAAATGGAATCAAAATTGAAGGAATCAACGGTAATAAACTAGTTGTTTCATGGTTTCTGATAGACATTGAGCCTAGTTATTAAATGTGCAGCCTTATTTTACAGGCTCATTCCTCTTCTCGTCTACAAGAACTTGAGCTTCTCCACAAGGAAAGAGCAGAAATTCTTAAAAAGCTCTCAGGTTTGCAGGTAAGGTCGCAACTTGTAAGGGGAGAATATCAAAAACATAGCAGGAACTTCATTTTGACACCCCAGCCCTGGAAAAAAAAGTTGGGCAGGATTGCAGGAATGCATTCATAGTAGCAAAATTGATTAATTTTCTGTAGCTTGTTTGATTGCAGGGTACTTTGAAAAATTTGACCTCTATATCTTCTGCCAAAGCTTTTAAGTTGCTGAAAGAAGAACTTGAGAAGTCTAAATCAGACTTCATCCACTATCAGGCCTTATATGAAAAACTTCAGGTTGTAACTGGTCGGTAATTTACTTGTCCATGCAATTTCTATATTAATTAATTGTTTTTCATGTGTTGCTGACCTTGACATCCTATTGGTTAACCCAGGTTGAGAAAGATAAAGTATTGTGGAAAGAAAGAGACGCTGTAGTAAGGAATGATTTGGGTGATGCTTTTCGAAGAACGTTGACCACTGCTGGTTCCAGAGCACATGAGCTTGAGACAGACATAAGGAGGCTTAAAGATCAGAGGAAAAGAATAGAGGCCATGCTGCAAGAAGCCTCTAGAGAACCTGGTAAGAGAATTTAATTTTTGCTTGAGTATTGGACTATTGTGTGTGATTTCTGTTAACTTCCTATAATGTTATGTCGTGTAAAGTTATGTGGAAGAAACTTTGCTAATAACCAGATATATATCCAATATGGTATAAACAATTTTGACTCTCTTGATGCTGAAAGTTAGTTTTTCTTTATCTGTTTCAGGAAGAAAAGAAATTATTTCAAACTTCAGAGAGTTCGTTTCTTCTTTCCCTGAGGATATGAGCTCCATGCAAAGTAATCTACGGAAGTACAAGGACACAGCTTCTGATGTCCATTCTTTGCGTGCTGAATTGCAATCCTTCTCAAACATTCACAGCAGGAAGGTTAATCTCTAGCTCAGAGTTCAGCTGGTTATGTCTTCATTTTTTTGGGCTTATGTGAGGTCTTGTCTTTCAGGGGAAGGAGTTGGTGACATTATCTTGTAGATCTGTCGATCAAGATGCTGAAATGCGGAGCCTGCAGGCCGTGGTATGATGCTTGGAGTGTCATTTTATATTTTTTTACATTTTACAGATTCCTTTGCTAGACGTGGATTTTTAGTGAGTGATATCTCATATATGTGTGGATTTTAAATGAGAAGCTGTTGTTATTAAGTGTACTTTCTATGGGGCCATCTGCCTGTTTGGGATCCAGTTAAGTAGTCCCCAAAAAAGCAAAATAAGTGGTGGTTTGATATTTTGTAGGAAATACAATATTTTGTAGTTGTTTGACTTTTAAATAATTAAACTGCCACTTCTTGGGAACTTATTTCACAGTTCACACAAAAGTGGAGTTGCTTACCTAGCATTTGGTAAGTAGAACTTCATACGGAAAGTGCAATACAGTCAAACTTCTCAGCATTCTAGAATTGGGAATTTATGGCATTTTGCTAAATTTATGTCTCCAACATTTTAAGGGAATCGGAGTGCAAAAGGAACCAGATGAAACACATGCATACTTGTTCCTTCCGGCATGACCTCTTGATGTTTAGCTTCTCTGCAATACATGCCTTGCAATGGATATTTGGTCCTTGTTCTGTGTAGTATATTTTCTTATTTATAAGATGGTTCGTGTGCTTCATATGGTAAGAAAAGCAAAAAGTACTAATGGAAAGTTTGACATTTCAGGCTGCAGATTTGAAAGAGACTGATTCAGAATTAAAACTGTTTGCGGAGATGTTTAGACGTGAATCTGTCCTTCCAAGGTTGTAGAATGTCAGATAAATTTCCCTAGCTGTCATGATAATGGTTCAGTTTGTGGTCTTTATATGCGTTGAATGTTGATGGTCTGATGTTTTTTATTGTCATTGTTTATGTATTGCATTTCTATTTTTCCATGATTTAGTAAGTCTTTATTTTTACTGGATGTAGAGTAGCCTTCTTCTCTTCTAGTCTCTGCGTAGTAAAATATGCTCTTTGGTTTATCCTTTCTTCACCTGTGCAATCATTTGAGTCGATTTTCTGGGGGAGAAACTTTTAGTGAGGTAGTAGCCTAATTGCTTAGTAAAAAGCATTTGTTCTTCCCTGTGGGCGAGGGGGTGGGGATTGTTTGAAGATAATGGTGTTCCATCTCTGGTGAAAGCAGAGGATCGAAGTCATGCTTAGTGAACTTGTAGGTTATATAGATCAACCAGTGGTTGACTTAGTTTTCAGCGTTCATTTTTCATTCAGAGCTCCCTTTATCCCATTTGATTATTTTCATCGTTTCAGGCAATCCCGTCTCTAGTCATACCCATTTTAAGTATACTCACACTCGAGAAAATACCACCGTTACTTTAGGCACCCGTCACCTTTTCCTACACTCTAGGATTAGAGTCTTGATTTGGTGTGGAAGGGTGTTGTGTGGAGGTTTAAGGTTGCAAGGGAAGGGTGTGAAGGGTGGAGACTAGGGTAGAGGCAAGTACAGTGGAAGAGGGATAGGGGAGATGCATTACTTGTGACTGAGGCTTGAGGGTGGGG
>JAGPOY010005087.1:0-11316 GCA_018983105.1 Silene uniflora | reverse complement strand
TATTATTAGACCATTATTAATGTATCGACTGCAAAATGTTGAGATGACACATTAATATCTAATAACCCGGAGACGATTTATAATTAAACACCGCATCATACTTTTTGAGCTACGCGGGTCAAAACACGCAAGTGAATAGGGAGAGAGTGGGCGAAGCCCACTCTCACCCTAGTCCATTTCGGCCGAGTAATACAAAAGAGAGGGATCTCTCTTTTGTCACTTACTCCATTTCATTTTAACCAAAACTAGGGTTTTGAGAACTCTCTTTCTCGACTCCCTCGATCTCACATCGCAAATACTCACAAGAGTCCTCCCGATATTGCAAGGCAATCGGAGGACATTTCTAGCACAAGCGGCATCGTCTCACACGGGTTTTGGGTGCAATTTGTAGGAGGAAATCTACTTGATTTCTGATCTTAGGCCTTATTGCACGGACCAAAGGTTATTTCTAATTCTAGTTTTCGATCTATTGCATTTCGTATATGACTCGTAATTTTACATTCTAAATTTTCGTTATAGTCCTACATGTTAAGGGTACATATACGGAAATATACCCACAGGGATTGCATTTGCATGTAGTTAGTTTGCATTTAGAAATTCAGAAATTTTTGAGAAATTGATGAAATTTGTGTGAAAATTTATGCTATTTTTGCTCAATTCTTTGTGTGATATTGGGTATCCGGGTTTATATGAGCATACTTGATGTTTTTGTTGCTAGCTTGACATTAGCTCCACAAATCCATAATCATTTATCCCCTTATTTCCCATGTCACAAAAAAACCTTCTTCTAACCCTTGGCTTCAATATTTGCTTGCATTTGATTGTTTACCATATTAGATTGCGGGCACATACTCATGGGTCGAGGATAGTTGAGTGATTTTTCATAAAAATTGCCCTTAAACACAATTTGAGTTATGAGTGAACCGCGAGAGTCCGAAAGTCAAAAGATCATGCAAGAGCCAAAAAGTTTGCTTGAACTTGTCCATGCTACGTTGTCGTATAAATCTCATCCATGTTCAGTTTTTCCTTATACCCTTGTTGTTTAGGGACGAGAGTCATTGCTTATTAGTTATATGGGAGTAACATGTAGGGATGATTGCTTGCTTGAGGACAAGCAAGGACTTAGCTTGGGGAGTTTGATAAGTGCTTAATTTATACATTTTAACCCCTTATGTTAGCTTGTTTTAGCTTGTTTTTAGCACTTATCTTAGTTTTTTTTAGCTAACATGTGTGTTTCTAGTGTGTTTTGTTATTTTAATATGTTTTGTAGGAAATTAAGCTTTTTGAGCTAAAATCCTACAACATTGAGCTACTAGAGATGCAAGGCTAAGTCAAGAGTGAACCATTGGACTAGCATGGAGTATTGACATGGGTTGCATGGCTATTTGATGGACCAAATTACAACAAGTACAAATTGGAGGTCAACTAAAGTCAATCCCACACATTTGTAGTCCAAAATCAAGAGAAGAAGTTTGGATGCCATTCCTTATAATGCTAGGTCAAAGTGCAATTAACCGGGTGTTTAATCGTCCTAATAATAGCAAACATTGGATACCATTAGCATTTAACCAAGGAATTAAGAGCATTGACCGTAGACATTGCGTTCCCGATCGGGATGACCTGTCCCCGATCGGGACGACCTGATTTAGGACCTTTGAATTCTTTACGTTTCACCTCCTATTTTACTATAAATTGGAGGCGTTATTCGACATATGAGACACACTTCTCTTAGCATAATTTACATTTCCACTTAGCAAATTTCTCATATACTTAGCAAAAATCATAATTTAGTTTGTTTACGTTAAGCTTTCGATTGTTACAAACAATTCCATTTCAAGTTATAATTCAAGCTTTCTTCATTGTTCTATTGGGTTGTTCTTTGTTCTTAATTCAAGTCTTACATTTCGGTAATTTCATTTCCTGGTTTCATTTCGTTATTATTTAGTTTCTCATCATTTCGTTAATCGTTTTCTACATTGTAGTTTTATTATTCGCATGTTAATTTCGTTATTAGCTATTTCTTACATTATCTCTATTATTAATCTTTTAGTCATTTATAATTCTACTACCATTATGTTTATTTCATCATATGTTTTTATTTTTATTTACAATATGAGTGAGTATTTTCATAAGTCTAAGGGGTAGGGAAACCATGCATTAAAATGTAATATATATTGTCATATTGAGAAAAAAATAATTCTAACATTTTGCTTCTATCACATGCTCGTATATATGATTAATCTTTGTCTAGTGGCCATTTTCATTGATTAAGTTTGTTAATTCATTCTATAAGTCGAGAGACACGGAATTCGAGTTAGACTTTGCATGTGTTAGTAGAGTGACCTAGTAGTCAAGGGCCTCTAGGACCCATTTTATGGTCGATACGAATATCAAGATGCTAATGTTGTAAGACGGGTATCTTTGTACCTAAGCAATTGTTGTTATTATTATCTAATCTTATTTTGGCATGATTAATATGATTTGCATGTGTGACCCAATCCCCTTGGACTCCTTTAATTATATCGATTTACATTTTATCGTTTTAGACTTAGAAACCAAACCAAAACAAAATCATTCAAACCGATCTAGATAGAAATTAACTCATAGCAATTCATGCGTAGTATCCTTTTTCCTTGTGGATTTCGATCCATTTATACTACATTCATTTGTTGTACTTAGGGTACTTTTGAATAGGTGTGCGAGAGCCTATCAGTACCGCGACCAGGAATCGAGCTACCTTGGTTCGGGGAGACAATAGAGGGCATGATAGGTTTAAGACGGTTGACAATGATTTTTGTGACAATCTTATAAAGAGTGTTACAAAGGCTAATGGAGCGGAATTGCTTGATAGTGAGGGGGGGAAGGGACTTTGGGGATGAGTGAGATGTTAGTTCTATTGATGGGGGAAGGGACCAAGCCTGAGTTGAAGATATTGGAAATGAAGGGAATGAGGTCATGGGCGATGGTTTCCCAGCAGTTTTTGAAAAACCATGCGTGGTAGCCATCGGGCCCAGGGGCCTTGCCCTTTTAAAAAGAGAAATTAGATGTTACAAATATTATGGAGGGGTATATATTAGTAATCAGAAATTAAAATCACGTGAATTGATACGGTTCAACCAAACAATACAGGGAAGTTTAATTCATGGGAAAAACAAACTCCCTCGAGGCAACCAAACACGTGTTTGTCAATTGATGTGAATTTTACACGGAAGTTTAATTCCAGTGAGTTGCAAATTAATACAGGAATTCAACACCCGCATGCACCAAACGAGACCTAAGTGTGTTGAGTTTGGTTGGGATGTGCCTCTAATTCCCTTCCAGGTATCAAAAAAGAAAGGTTCAAAAGATGGCTCCATGAGCCACTACTGAGAGAAGCGTTAGCTAAGAAATTGCTGGACAAGGAAACAGGGAGTCATGTAGCAACTAGCGATATTATAGTACTAAAATGTCTCGAGTTAATTTTGATAAACTATACTCATTCCTTGATTAATTGAGCTCATTCTGACATAATCGCTTTAGACATATATTCCCTTCCAGATTCATGATAAGTTAGCTGGTCTATAAGGCTTCATGGGCATAGTGTCAGATGGAAATGAATAAATTATTGCCTAAAAGCATTGGTAGACGGTAGACAGACCAATTCCAGAAGGGGGAAAAATAGTACTCCTACAGTGTAAATAAATACAGAAAACTTTCTGACTATAAGATGGTAACAGTTACGGAGTAATAAGTACTTGTGAGAAAGAATGTAATGTACAAGCTACAACCTACAAAATCGCACAAGGCAACAGTAATGAATGCCTTCAGACTTGCTCCCTCTGTGCAGCCTCCACATCCTCAGCTGGTTCTTGTTCATGATTGACTATGGCTTCATCTGTCATTTCTTCAACTATGTTTCTTTGTTGAAGCTGAAGCTTCAATCTATTGATTTCAGCATCCCTCTCTTCTAATTTGTCTTGTAAGATCACCACCTGCACGACGTAATTGTTTGCACATTCAGATCTTGTGAAAAGACATATTGTAAGTACTTCTTGATTCTTAAATAATGGGACAGGTCGGAGAAGGCACAAAAGCAGAACAAAGTCGTGGGATAAAAAGCACAGATGAATTACCATTTCATTAGATCTCTCAGCATCACTTGCCAGGGCCTCTATATTCTTACAAACTCCTGCCAGAAGCAGCAAAAGAAAGAATTGGAAAAATGTAACAAACTCTAAGGCAGAGAAACGAAAATCTATGGAAAAACAACTCAAAACATCATCGAGGAAACAAATTCGCATTCCTATCAACAGACATCACATAGAATCAATTTCCAATGACAAAAAACTCTGTTATTAAAAGTTGCACTCAAATTCCATCAAGTACATTCTGGACTGACTTGCTACCTTCAACAATGAGTATGAGAGTGTTTAACTCGCTGAACGTCTCATTCTCAACAACCAGCCTCAAAATTTAAACTCAGTAGTCCTAGTATAATTCTGAACTGTAAATTCTGGAGCTGGTTAATTAGATTAGATGGAGACATTATGACATCAGAAACTGGCTTGGACATGAAAATAAGAAAGGAAAAAAATAACCGAAAAAGGCAGGAGGGCTTTTAGCTGAGGGATGTCAACCCTGAATGAGAAAAAAAATCAAGAGGAAGGATGACTCATTTGAGTCTTCAAACTCAACTCTGTTCCTAGGCCTAGCAAGACTGCAAGAGCATCTTAAGATGCACTCATCTCTAATTCCGTCCCTAGAAAACAGTTGCTGGCCGAGAGTCAATATATTTCTAAGCTCTAGATCAACTTACCGTCTCTTATTTGAAAAAGTGTGGAACTTGATCCCAGTCAATTGAAGCTCATCCATGTATTGGAGTTTATGAGAAGTCCAAATTTAACACCGGCGTTGGGGTTGTCCTAATAATAGGTCGAATTAAACATTACCAACCACTCTACTGGTGCCTGGTCTCTACGACAGAGACACTCTAAATGCAATCCATACTTACACCAGCTTGCTGAGAACATGGAAGAGCTTCAATTGAAAAAAAAAAAAAAAAATAAGGAAAAATTAGCCGACCAACCCTATTTCATGGTGTTGGACACCAACGAGTTGAAGTTACGAGACAATCACCAGGGGCAGCCAATGATATTTGGATTTTGGAGACCCTGTTCTAAATGTTATTGAGATGCCCCATATATTATGGTTGTAAAACAATTAACATGTTATTTTATTTTTACCGACCATTGAATTTTATCAATTGCATACTAATTTAAGAAAGGTATATTCTACATGTTTTGAAATGATAATTAGTGTATTAACAGTAGGCTAATGTACTAATTATATAAAATTTAGTTCAATCTTATGTATATCAAATCTCTAGTGGTCTAGTGCTATCTTAATAGTATGTTACAACCTTTGCTAAACATATTGGTTTAGGGATCGACTCGGCTCAAGCTTAATTTTGAGAATCTTGAACATAATAAAGAAATCCATTGAAGATTTAATAAAAAAAATGTATTAAACAAGGTTCGAACACGAGCAGCCCAGCAAGTCATGCAAACAATCTACCACACCACTATGCCACTCTCCTTATCTTGCTACAATTTGCAGTCTCAAAATACAAATTATGAGGCCCTTAGCCCTTTGGGCCCCGGTTCCATGAACCGAAATGCACACCCTATGGACCGACCCTGACAATCACATTAAACTGCATCATTTCTGTTGACGAAGAGAGTTTATTCGGGGGGGTTGAATGGGAGGAGATGGGGCAAAAGTGAGAGTGTGCTTCCAATCACATACTCCAGCTTGATGTGCCATAAGCAGTAATTGAGCAAGAACAGTAAGAACTGCCAGCTTGATGTGCTATAAGCAGTAATTAAGCAAATAAGCACAAACATTAGAAGATTGTTTCGATATAAGGATTATATTGACAAATTCGAGTCAAATTTCAAGGGAAGAGCATTTGAAATGTAGAGAATGGCGTTAGTAGGGGTAGGAGGAGACCTAAGAAGCCATGGTAGTGCTATAACATCAATTGTCCCCAAATTACACTGAACTCATCGAAACTAGTAAAAGCAACAAGTGCATAACAGAAGAAATTAACGGAACAATATTCACATTCACATCATTCATTTTCCAAGTTCCATCTTTTAGCACAAAAACACAGATAATAACATCAACTTTTCCATACCAGGAAAAAAAAGTACCAACTTCAAATAAGCTGCCCTTCGTCAATGCTACAAAGTACAAGCAGAGAGAGAAGAAAAAAAAAGGGTCCATAAATGAATTCATAGGTCCATTTATTTAATATATAGGAAGAAAGTACCATCAGTAAGGCTAAATAAAAAGTTATCAACATTAGTTCAACTGTTCAATCACTGACCTTCAAACTGATTCATTAACTCTGCATTCCGAGATTTTTGTAATGCAAGTTTCATAGACATCTCTTTTATCTGTTAGAACAAAGTGTAATAAATATCAGATTTATCAAAATAACCACCAGTTCAATTCAAACGTTTCAAAAGTCAAAACACAACCACATAAACGATAGTGTTTGTCAAGTGCCTCAACATTCACTGCTTTACAAAGAAGCATTAATCTCTGGCAGACTAGCATCGTTTACAACAAATATATGCCTGGAAACATACAGATTATATACTACAGCAAAAAGACGGGGAGAACACAGTTCCCACCAAAATCCTCGTTCATGCAAAAAGAGGAGTTTGATACTCCTCTGTGGTACATTCAAGATAAGGGGGATGATTGTTTATGAAAAAATATACAACACACCTTCCCTTCAGAAGCTTGGTTACCTATCTCCTCATTCTCCTCTTGCAAGGTCTTACACCTTGCCACTAGCATTTTTCCCATTTTGCTGTTTTGTGTAAACGTAATTGCAGCAAAATTATCCTGCAATTCTTTCACCCTTTTCTCCTTTTCTTCAGCAAGATTCTGAAAAAATAAACCCAAGCCATAAAATTAACCTGAATGAGATTCATGCTATCCACAACGTAAGCTACAAAATGAAGAAATTTAAATTCATCGACATCAAAGTCGGTGTAACTTGTGTAAGAGGTACAATGTAAAAGTACTTTGTCTGTTGTTATTCTAGTACTTGAAGACGGTTGAAGCCATCAGATATTAAACTGAACTTCCAAGGCACTTCGAAGTGGTGAAAACTTTAAATGACAATAAAATATGGAGAATTTGGTTTTAAAGGTGTGAACTTGGCTGCCGTATCCCCTTGAAGGCCTTGATAAGCCCACATAATTTGTATATTGTGACGACATTACTTGCACTAATTTTGTAACAACATAAGCAGTATGAGAGTGGTTGGTTATAAACTAATAACAGGAACTACATATTTTAGAGGCTTTTATACGAGGCACACTTTGACATAAAAATGCCACTCTACAGTAAACAAGGTAAATGAATAGTAAAGTAAGACAACTGAAGCAATATGTTAACAAAATCGCTGCTCTTGTCGAGATGACTGCCAAATATATGAAACCATAAATTATGAGCACAAAATCACCATTTGTAAGCAATCAATACGGTAAACATAATGACAATACAAGATGGACTCAACATAACCAGATGACAGGGTAAGAAGAACAAACCTTCAAGCGCATAAACTCCTCATGTATCGCAGGATCTAACAGGAACTTCCTCGTCTGTTAGGAATCACAGTCAAATGTTAAGCCTCGGTGACAACAATTAAAATTTTAAAGCATAAGCAGATTCAGCTATAAACACCACCAAAAAACAATTAGAACTTGGACATGTGAAATAATTACTCATCACTATTCAAACTAATCATTGTCACCACCACAGTGCCTCCGGACAGACTCCCACACAAAGTATGGTAAGGGAGGTTGAAGTGTTGAATATATGTAGCCTTCCCTTACAATAAAGGAGTGATGGTTCTTAATTTACCCTTCAACCAAAAAAGGGACAAAGCTTTACTGCTTTGTTAAAAAAAAAAGAAACACCAAGGGTTTAAGAGTAACTTTGATTTTAAAAGATAGTCAATTCTCAGTTATAGATGATTCAAAGCAATTCTGATTTAGAGAGAGAGAGAGACCTGCATAGAGGGAGGCTTCAGTTGTGCTCTTAAATCCCGAATTGCCGCCTACAATTTGAAAATATCAGGGATTGATCTAAATAAACTAGTAATGCACAGGATACAGATGTGTCACTTCATAAGCGACAAGAATTTGAAAATATCAGGGATTGATCTAAATAAACTAGTAATGCACAGGATACAGATGTGTCACTTCATAAGCGACGACGACGACCACAACAACACTTATCAGGATTGATCTAAAAAAACTAGTAATGCATAGGATACATATGTGTCACTTCATAAGTAGCGAAGACGACGACGATTTCTGATCGACTAGTCTCATATCAATAGGATGTGGTAAACAAACTAACTTAGTTTGAGAAGGCGCACCGAGGCGCTAAGGGGCTGAGGCGAAGGCGAATGCTTCCGCCTCTTAGCCTATTTTTGGTAACAAATTTGTATTTCCAAATAAAATTATGGGCAACATTTTAGGAGTTTTCAAGTTGGCTAACATGTAAATGAGTAAAAGGTAACATAATTGGGGAATATGAAGGGCATAACTACAAATTATGAAGAAAATAATATGAACATTGCATATTAGTGACCTTCGTTATGTGAGCTATATCTAAAAGGCGCACCTAGGCGTTTTGACTACTGATGCACACCTTAGGAGCACTCGAAGTGCGCTTTTAAACTAAAAAACAGAGAAAAAAGAGCATAGAATAGAGGGAGAGAACTAATAAATAAATAAATAGTATTAAGAAAATCTTAAAGATAGAAAAAAAAAGAGGTGGGGAGAGGAATAATGATAGTGAGGAAATACACAAAAACCATAAACAAAAAATTCAGTAAACCCTATGAAGAGGATAGAGTGGAATAAATAAGTGCAAGGAAAAAAATAGAAAAAAAAAGTAAACAGAAACTATAGGGAAGATGGAATAGGTGTAAATGACAAGAAAAATGGAAGAAAGGTCAAACACGACAAAAAAAGAACATTCATAAAACCACAGGAAAAAAAAAAGGTATAGGTTTTGACTATATGTGCGCCTTTTTATGTTATTCGAATTCGATTCTTTTCTATAAATAATATTTAAAAATTTTGTGAGTTGTTTTAGGTTGGACTAAAATTTATTTTTCAAATCAAGGTATATCTAAATATTAGAATATATGTTGTTCAACAATTTCAGAGAGTAAGGAGCTGAGTATGAGTGATCCCGTTATTGTTAAGGTGTTGTTATGTGAGCGGGAGGTCCCGAGTCCAAATAGCAATGGAAGGCTTGCACTTGTTACCTATGTAGCTTCGACACGGCAAATTCCGAGCAGTACCGGTGTCGACCCGACCCGACACTGATCCCGGTACGGAATCCGTACCGGATCCGGCAACTGACAGGCCGACACGGCGTCTTTAGTCGAGTAGTTGAAGTAACGAAAATATCTTACCTTTAGAATGCCGTGATGGTGTGGTGGTCGGTGGAATGTGCAGTAAGGCGGCAGGTGGTGTCTCATCGTTAGGGTTTACATTTACATTTACAGCGGGCTTTGGTTTAATTGTTTTACAAGTGGGCCTTGGGTTTCTTGGTTTTATTTTAGCCGCCTCACTCAACATGATGTGGGCCTTATCTTTACGTGGCATGTTTTTCTTTTTAGTCAGTATTGGAGAGAGAATGACATGTGGGGCAATAATGTTAGGCTCTGTTTGGCAAATAAGCTAGCTTATTTGACTAAAGTAGCTTATTTGACCAAAATTCCAGCTACTTGAAATTTTTGAGTGTGTTTGGCAAGTAGCTTATTTGTTAAATAAGCTACCCGAAATGAAAAGCTACATAGAGTAGCTTTTGGAAAATAAGCTACCTGTTTTATTTCATTTTACTTATCCGCCCCTTCAATTTATAATATTAAATATTTATTATGTCCTTTTATGTCATTTTGCAAAAAATCAGCTGTCTTTTGAGCTAGTTTGCCAAACAGTTTTTGTATAATCAGCTACCTTATCAGTTTCTAATTTTCAGCTACCATATCAGTCACCTTTTCAGGTGTCAATCAGGTACCTTTTCAGGTTTCAGCTAGCTTTTCAGCTAGTTTTGCCAAACACAGCCTTAGTGGGTTTTAACATGTTATCTAATTTGTTTTGACTTTTGACTTGCCTCTCACCAAAATCTTAAAATAGTTACCACTTACAAACATTTGTATTTCTATCAGTAACAATTAAAAAAGATAATCGATGTGTCCCCGTACCCGTGTCCGATTTTCGGACAGTGTCTCCGTGTCTGTTTATTTTAACTTTGGAGTACCCGACACTCGGATCCGTACCAGGATCCGACACCCGTACCCGAGTCTGAGCAACATAGCTTGTTACACCCTTGTGGTGGGACCCTTCCCAGGACCCTCGCTTTGAGGGGACGCCACGCCATCGTGCACCAGACTGGCCTTATTTTTTTAAGGAATATTCTACATGGTACCCATATGTTTTTTTTCATTTTCTAAGGCGTACCCCTCTTTTTGAACCAAAAAATTTTGGCCTGCCATAATTCTTAGCCCTTAGTTTGAAAATATGCACAGAGGCGCGGCGCTTAGGGGCCGAGGCGACGAGTCGCAAATCGTAAGGCGAAAGCGGGCGCCTCACGTGATGCGCTCTATTTTTGATAACAAATTTGTACTTTCCAATTTCCAAATAAAATTTTGGGAAGCAATAGCCTTTTTAGGAGTTTTCAAGTTGCCTACCATGTCAAGGAGGAAAATTAAGAATAATGGGGAAAAGAAATGGTGAGCCTTATCTAAAAGATATGGAAAGTGGGTACTAGTTAGCCTTGTTAGGTGAGCCTTGTCTAGAAGGCGCACCTAAAATGCACCGGGAGTTTTGGCTATTGCCTCATCCAAGGTGCGCCTTAGGCGCAATCAAGGCGCGCTGTTTTAAACTTAGTCTTAGCCTCAAATTAAGAATAGTGAATAAAATATACATGTTGACCAAAATACCCTCATCACTGAAGTAACTCTAACTCACACCCAGACATCCTTCGTCATTTACATTCACACCTCCCCATCCCAAGCCCAGACACCAACCCATTACCCACCCAAACGCCCACCAAACAACCAAGTACCTCACCGTCGGCATCGCCAACATCAACAACATCAACAACCACTGCTATATTCCCAACTTCTCCGGCGACATTACGCTGCACTGCCGCCGACATTACGCTGCACCGTTGACCTTAGCCACCCCTAAAGCCAAAAACATCCCACACCAGTGAGTCGGTGACCACCAAAAA
>JAGPOY010005086.1:0-10428 GCA_018983105.1 Silene uniflora | reverse complement strand
GTAAAAGCAAATAATTGAAAATTAAATATTGTAAGAAGCACAATATATGAAGTACAAAGGAGCCCACACAAATTGTCCAATCTTTCCCCGTTAGCAATTGTTTATTATAAATTCTACATCAACCCATAACCCATTTGATATAATACAGTATGCATTTAACCCGTCGCAAGTTTGCGACGGGTATTGCCGTCACAAATGAGAATTTGTGTTGTACTTCATATATTGTGCTTCTTACAATATTTAATTTTCAATTATTTGCTTTTACTTCCTCATCCACTAAGTTTACGGTACACAAACATCATCTCCATCATCCTTCTATGCTAAGTCATCAATATAATTTGTAATTACCTCTTCTCCACATTTTCCATTATCATTATCGTTAACTTGAATATTAGTTTATAGGTTTTGAGTATACCATATGGATATTTAAATATTATGGATGTTTACATTTATTGTGTGAATGTCTGTACTTTTAGTCCTAATGTCACCATGTCAACTATAATGGATAGCTACAGATTATGTTAAGGCTTATGACGTCGTATATCACATTAATGTCCGTACTTTTAGTCGTAATATCATTCTGTCAACTACACTACAATAGATCATATAAAGGCGCACGTTGTTATTTATCTAGTTAATGTTTGCACTTTTATTCATAATAAAGTGATCACCCTGTAACTAGGGTAGATTTTGTATACCTAGTAAATGTGTACATTTTTAGTGTAAATGTGACCCTGTAATTAGAGTATGGATGATTATGTAAATGGACATGTTGTTGGTTATCTCATCAATGTCTTCACCTTTTGGCTCTTTCCTTTGCCTTTACCCACCGCTGGGACAATCACTTTCATCTTGCCTTGAGCTTTTGACTGCTCAAGCGGTTCGTTTCGCACTTCCATCTCAACATCTATCCACACCAAACATGATAAACAAAGTTAATAGCAAAACTGTAATCATTCTAATTGAGTTAGTAACCATCTAAATTACCCAACAATTAAGTTTAAAATGGTTACAAAGAACATATACCCCAAATATATAACAAGTACATCTTTTAGAGAATAATGTAACCTAGGTACACTTTAGACAAAAATCACCACATATGAAGTTATGAAACATACAGAAACGGTGCTATTTTAAGTCAATTTGTGAACATTACAACAGTGAAACAATTAACTCTAAACTGGTTACAAATAACACTTCCCCAATTACTTAACAAGTTCTTAACTCGGCTACAATTTTTAAGCAAACTAATAACATGCATGTGAAGGCAAGAAACATGTACCCAACTTAAGTCAAATTGTGAACCAAAAAATGGTCAAAACCATCTGTTGAAAATAAACGATTAAATATAAACAATAAAATCGAAAAATAAAAAACATAGACATCAAAATCCCAAAAATCACCATTATCGTTTGCATGTATCCATTATAAAATCCAAAAAACCATAATTATCAGTTGCACAAAACATAAATAAAATGTTACCATTTTAAGTCAGTTTGTAACCAACTCAACTATACACAAAGAAGTTTAAGGTGGTTACAAATTATATATTGCCCAAAAAATAAATCTTCGAATATAAAATTATTAAACCCAAACCAGAAAAATAAACAATAAAATACCAAAAAAAAGGCCAGAAAATCATAAACAAATTTACATAAATTAAGATCCATTATATGTTTTCATAGATCACTCGCATGTCACTATTAATAAACTACAAACAAAACCATAAACAAATTTACATAAATTATGATCTACGAAAACCAAGATTACCTCCTCCATTCTCGACATCATCTTGTTGCTCTTGTATTTTTCTAAACAGGTTTCCGTTTTGCTTGCGTTTTTATGAAAATATTTACGGATTTGGATGATTTTCAGAGTATTTAATGGGTTTTGTTAGGGTTTTATGGAGATTTTGATGAGAAATTATGAGATAGAAGGAGAAGAGAATGAGAAATGAAGAGAGAGGATGGATATTACGAAGTGATAGAAGTTGAAGAGAGAAGGATGGTTTTATGTGGTTTAAATGAAAACTAGGAAAAGTAACATTATTTAATCACCTTGCCAGTCAAACTTCTCATACCCGGTCAAATGCCAACCCATTTCCCACTAAAATACTACTATCCGCCCCGTCACAAGCTTGTGACGGATACCCTCCGTCACAAGCAAGACCTATTGTAAGTACAAAGGAGTCCACACAAATTGTCCAATCTTTCCCCGCTAGCAATTGTTTATTATAAATTCTACATCAACCCATAACCCATTTGATATAATACGGTATGCATTTAACCCGTCGCAAGCTTGCGACGGGTATTGCCGTCACAAATGAGAATTTGTGAATTAACAATAGCTCATTTTACATGTTAATTATACGGAGTAAAAATGATACGGCACCATCCTTTCATATGCACTTCTTATTATTAGGGTCCTCACATCTTATATGTGATGTACCCAATATTTTGGGGTCCCCACTTAGTGCATGTGAGGGGGTGGCGCCGAGATTGAACTCCACCGGGTGGCACTAACTCATTTTTCTACAGAAATCGAACTCAATCCCGATCTTAAAATGAATGTTAGTTCCCAAGAATGCTAAAACTCGAGCTGTAAGCCTTTAAGAGGCATGACAGGCTCTTCCCCGGCAGATGCACATTTACATAATCTGAAAATTATGGGAAACCAGACTCTAAGAGCGACTGAACGAAGTCATACATTTGATTTGTTAGGGACGAAGCCAATTATGGATCGAAATTGGAATTTGTTTGCATTTTATGCGTTCCTTCGATAACATAACAAATCCATATTCGTAACAAATCAAATTCATCATAATAAAAGAAGCTACTCGATCCATTTGTTCCAATCTAAAGTATATAAAAGTCAAGTATTTTCTTAGCTTTCTATTGGCCGATATATTTGAGAGAATGGTTGCACATGGGACCCCCCGTGATTTCTATAACATTTAGTCGAGTTAATCTCAGCAAATAACACCTTATTTTATCCTTCAAATAAGTTAAGTTAAAATTAGTAGAACATTACAAATTCACAATTACCAAATGGAAAATATTTTACTTTTACACTGAAATTGCCAGATTAAAATGCTTTAATGAATTAAAAAAGAAAATCAAATTATTTACTGCCATATCAATTTAGTAGAACAAAATTTCTTATATTTGGTGATAACAAATTTATTAAAAAATATTTTATTAAATTCAACAAATAAAATAACCTGATTTGAGAATAAAAAACCCCTCCACCCAAAAGAAAATACAAAAATAATTTATGTTACTATATTATTTAAAAATATATATATATAGTCATGATAGCATATGTTTTTTTCGAAAACTTACCAGATCTAACTAATATTTATGTTAAAAAAAAAATTTCACCAAAAAAAATAAACAAATTTTTGGTATGATGTTTAATAGTTAATTAATTTTAAAAATAAATATAAAAAATAAACGATAAAACTATTTTGAATTTATAATATAATCAACAAAATAAAATACAAACAATATTATTTAATAAACACATACATGACTGTAGATTAATTTGGAATTCAAAATATTTGAAATTCAGGAGAATCGAAACATAATATTGGTGATACGAAAAGAAATTGAGTAATTGGGCATGGGATGATATAGTGCTTTTTATATCCTTTAAAAATTAAGGCAGTGAGATTTGAGGGAGATAACGATGAGACGGTAGTGAGTGATGGTGTTTGGAGGAGATGACGTTGTGAGAGATGGTGTTTGAAGGAGATGACGGTTGTGAGAGATGGATCGAAGGAGATGACGATGTTGGGTATTAGAAATTCAGGGACGGAGAATCAATTTTAATATTACCATAGTTTTGGGTCGGGAATATATTATCAAAAATTCTATTGTCCTTCGGGATGATGGTGCTCCTCATACACAAACACAATCCATCAAAGTGGAATATTATAATGACTTGTGTGTGAGGAGTACCGTCCTCCGGGAGGACGGTAGAATTACTCATATATTATATACTATATACTATATACTATATATTATATATTGGAATTGGAATTGAAATTGAAATGTTGGGGGTTGGTTTAAAGGTTTAGGGTTTGTTTTGATTTTATTTAGATTTTGGTTTTTAATCCGTTGTTAGCGGGTTTTGTTGTTAAGACGGGTTTATCTCAATTGGAAGTTTTTTTTTTTGGGCATATATTGGGATTTTTTCGAAATATTGGCCAATGTGTTAATAGTTACTAATATTTTTTTATTTATTTTTTCTTAATTGAATGTACAAATTTTATTTTGTTCATTTAGTCATAGTTTAATGATCACAAAATCACAAGAATTCCGTGAATTTTTTTTTGCACAGACTTAAAACTAGTGATTTGTGAAAGTCGGGAATCAAGAAGATGTAAAACTGGAATTGAATTGATGATCAAAGTGCAAAATGAAATTGATATAAACGCAAAATGAGACTCGGAATTACTTAATTTGATTAATACTCGTACTAGATAGTAGATACAACTTACTTCATCAATTACATGATCATCGACATCGACATCGACATAGAAACTTAAAATCGAAAAACAACAACTTAACTAAACACCAACACCAGATCTACAAACACAACATCTTCTTAAGTGACCTTTTTTACATTATTAATTACTCCGCCTCCAAATCACAGAATTCTATCAGCAGCTCTCTGATCTCTTTACGTAATTTGATTAATACTCGTACTAGATAGAACTTGCTTCATCAATTAAAGACACTCAGAAACATTATCGAAAGGTTGCTTACCAACACATTCTAATCCGACCTCAAGGTGACTCAGCGTTCCTGCCCGTCTCAGCACAACGCCCCAACATATATTCTTTCTCAGCAAGGTTGGTTTCATAGGCAATAACCACAAGCATCGTTGGATCGGTGACTTCCAAGAGAAAATCGAATTCACTTTTGTTTGTGACCGCCACATAATTGTTCTCACTTAATTCGATCTCCTCTTGTCGATAGTTTGATGCTGCTTCCTCAAGCCAGCCCTCCGCCTGGGCAATCCTCACCCTTCTTTCCCCCTCCGAATCTCGGGGGAAAGATGACATAGTTCATGAACCAGTGTAGAATCCTTAGCTTTCTAATTACCTTAAATAGTCAAATTTACTTTGAGGACCATTTTCTATATTTGTAAAAATAAATACATTGGGACTTAAATTCTGGAACTTTACATGGTCTAAACTACCCTTGACTTTAACGAAATTAATGACACTAGTTTTAATCTCGTGCAGATAATAACAGACGTTATCATTAAATATATGAGCATATAAATGAAGCTTATTAAATGTTCAACGCAGTACGACAACATGTATATTATCTCGATAATATAGTAACCCACAATCCTAATCTGCCCAAGTTACAATAGGGCTGACATTCGCATTGCTCTAAAAGCTCATACGACTATAATATGAGTATAAAACTAATAATCTCCCGCCCGATCATTTGTTATCTATTTCTGTTTATTATTCATTTGTTATCTACTTTCTCTTTTCAATATTTAGTAAGATGCTTTTTACAAAATGTCAAACATGGCCCTAACACAAATAGTAGTAAAAGACGGTCTCATAATATCAGACGATGAAATTTTCCACGGAGTTGACAATTTAACGAATGCATACATTGAGAGAAACAAAGTTGCACATTATTATAGTTGTACGACCCAATTGCTCTAAAAATCTTAAATAATAAAATATGGATGTCAATACAAATATATACGAAGTATATAATATCGACGTAGGCTCGTACACATAAAAATTAGACCAAATATCGTAATTAGGTTAAAAAAATACACAACTACCAATCTGTGTAATCTCGTTTTCATAATATGACTCGGATTATAGATTATGGCCAAAATCTATACTTGTTTGATTAACCCATAAACTAAGTGCATATATACATCAACCTTTTTTCATTTCTAACCCTAAATGACATGCCTCCTACGTTGTGCCATTTCTGTGTAATCTCGTTTTCCATTTCTAACCCTAAACTCATACACCTATTCACTTTTTTTTTTTTAATCTTTAACTAGTTTTATTACCCGTGAAATTCACGGGGTTAGCTATAATGTCACGTTGTCCGGATTTGCGGTTGCACTAAGCCCTGATGACTAAAAGGACTCGTAAGAAAAAAAGTTTTCTTAGTTACTAAACGTTTGCCGCGGATTATTAGTATTTTGCCACGAATATTGTTACGTTTATTAGTGTTTTGTCACGATTATTGTTATTATTATTAGTGTCTTCGTTTTTTTAGATGTGTAATTAATTCAATCTAAAAAACTTTTTTAAAATAGAAATTTCTTTATTTTTATTAGTGAACTGTGATTCAATGTTGATTGAATGCTTATCATTGTCTTGAAAGATTATGGTGAGAATTATAATTTGTAATTAATATTAGATATATTGGTTTTATTTTAAGTTTAATTTTTTGATTACTTTTACTAATAATAAAAAAGTAAATTTTTAAATTTATTGTGTTTTAATTTTTGTTTAATGTTTTAGGATTTTTTCCATTTTTTTTTAAATTTAATATAGACATAAATATAGAGAAAAAAGAAAGGGTTTTTCTACGATATACCCTCGAGTTTTCTCATTTTCTACGATATACCCCTTCAGTTTCGTAAATCTCCTTCTATACCCCTAAGCTTAACTACTTACTCTAAACCGTGACCTAACTACAATCTAACGTCAAATGCTCTGTTAAGTGCCTTGGTGGACTGCTGACATGGATGTTTGGAATAATGACAAGTCTTTTTGGACTAATGACATGGATTTTAGACGGCTGAATCATTTGAGAAAGTCTAAATGACAATTGAACTTCTTCCACAAGACTCCCAAACCACTAAACTCCCCCACCCCCTGTTAAACCCTTCTCTTTCAACCCTAAAAACCAAATCCAACATCAATTTCTGTAAGAACTCACACAAAGGCTACTACTCGTCTACTTTCTTAACTCTGTATTTTCAGGTATGTTTGCAAAGTTTGTTAATTATCTTATAATTAATCTTTATTTTCTTAATGTTTAAAGGATAGGATCATTGTATTGTGTTAATTTAATTGGAATTGTAGTCTTTATTGGTAAAGTTGTAAACTTTTGCTTAGATTTTCTACCAATATGGGTTTAATTTTGCAAAAAATTTTCATTTTCTTAAAGTTTAAATGATGGGGTCATTGTATTGTGTTAATTTATTTGGAAATGTAGTCTTAATTTGGTAAAGTTGTAAACTTTTGCTTACATTTCTTTTACCAATATATGGGTTTAATATGATTTGCATAATCATGACCATATTTTTAATTATGGGTAGTGTTAAATGCAGAATGGAAAACATTATGTTGAAATTACATTACAGGGGTGGTCATGTGGATGTTAGGGTAGATGACACTGATAAGTGTCAATTGATTGATGTAATTAATGATTTATATGAAGAGGCTGAGAAGCGTGGTTTTTCGCTACCCAAGCACCCATCATTCAGTTATGCTTACCAAATGAAGTCTGTTCTTTTAAAAGATGACAAGGGCCTAGTAGAAATGTTTGGTAGATGTGGGGGGAAGAATGTGATTGATATTTGGATAGGCTCCGATTTAAATCCTTCTAATGTCTTAGTATTGGTAAGGCAATTAAAAGCAAACAATCCAAATGTTGCTGAGAGCGAAGGGACACCGTCCACTATGGGTGCTGAGTTTCCCTTAAATGGTGTTTCTCATAGGCAGAAATTAGTGATTAGGAGGGGTTCTACATCCACCGTGGTTGCTGAGTCTTCAATTAGTGTATCCCCCATCAGAACTAATAATATGTCCCCAAGGATAACTACTGCGTCAGCGTCACCCTTACCAAGCATAAACGATGTTGTTATAATTTCACCTAGAAGTATTAGACGACTGAGTTTAGACACTCCAATTGTACATGAACCATGTCAAAACCAAATAGCTACCCATTTCAAACTTCCAAAATCAACTGCTATGAAGAGGGGGATATATGTTCGTAAGAGTAACAAAGATAATAATGTGAGTGTGAGTCAAGGAAGTACAATGATGGTCACAAGAGGGATGAGAGTTCAGTATGTGAATGACAATGATGGCTCTGACTCAGATGATTCTTTTACGCCAATACCAGATGAGTTATTGATGCACTCAGTTTTTTGGAGAGTAGTTAACTCTTACTCAGATTGGGCCTTTAAGAAGGCATTAGAAATGGCTGTGAGGACTGGAGGCAATGGGTGTGCTAGGTGGTTTCTTGACTTAGGCCCTAAAGAGTGTTGGACAAAACATAAATTCGATCCAAATATATGTAGTGATGAAAATACTTCAAATTTTGTTGAAAGTTTTAATAGCACATTAGGGGTTCACAGATGTAATCCTATCTTGAGCCTTTTAGAAGGTATACCTTTTAATATATTTTCTTCACTTGTTAAGTCAATATATGCTATGAACACTATTTAAGTATAGATAATAATGTATATGTATTACAGGCATTCGAAGAATAGCAATGGTGAGGCACGCCACAAGACAACAGATTGCAGATTCATGGTTAGATGATGGTATATGTCCAAACATTCACAAGAGGCTTATAGTTCTACAAAAAGATTCAAGGACTTGTCATGCCTATCCATCTGGTCAAGGTATTGGATTTGAAGTACATGATGGTGGCTCTCGTTTATCAGTTTCACTTCGCAATAGAACTTGTGCTTGTGGGCAATGGGAAATTACTGGAATACCTTGTAAGCATGCTATTAGAGCTATTTTGTATGCTAATAAGGAGCCTGCTGATTATGTAAGTGATTGGTTCTCTGTTAGAAGATACAAATCAGCTTACGGTTTGTCAATAAGCCCCATGCCTGATGTGGAGCAATGGCCATCATTTGATGTCCCATATTTGGAACCTCCAACCCTTCGAAGATCAATAGGTAGGCCATCAAGGAATAGAAGAAGAGAGCAGGGGGAGCAGAGGAAAGGAAAGAGGTCCATGACTGTTAAGTGCAAGAAATGTAAATGTTTTGGTCATAATTCTAAAACATGTAAGGGGGGTTACACTGCTAGGGAAAGAAATGAAATGCAAGGAAAGGTTACAAAGAGTAGGAGCAAAAAAGGTTTGGGATTGACATCTGAGTTCACATCCTTCAAGTCACTAGAGGAGCTTGAAAGAGAAATCACTGCCAATAGCCAAATGCAGGAGCTGCAAATTGCAAATGGAGACTTTCAAGCAAGTTCAAGCAGAGGTAGAAAGAGGAAGCAAGTCTAAGTTCGAACTTGAAGAATCCAGTACTTGTTGCATTCTGAAATTAGCTTTTTCTATTGAAAACAATTGGGAGAACATTTTGTTATGAAACCAAGTTGTGTTTAATTTCATGGTTGATCACTTTTTGTAATCAAAACAATTTTGGCTTATGCTTTAATCTTTTGTGATTCAATGTAAGGTTAGATGAAGCTTTATGCTTTAATCTATTTTGACTGAAAGCAAGTTTGCTGGAGCTTTTATAAGTTGAATAAGTGAGTTTGATACTTTATTTCCTCTCCACTTGATGCATCATCTTCTTCATTTTCATATCTCACAATTGATACTGGTGTAGTGTTGTGTTTGATATGCCGCCTGTTATTTATAGGTACAGCCGTACAAGTGAAAATGGAAAAACTGTTTCAATTCATAGTCTTCATTTCTATAAGCCATGACTTCCCTTAACAACGCTAGAGGCGTATCCGAAGATGTGATATGGAGGGAGAATGCAGAGGTAAAAAAAAAAGATAGAAAAATAGGATAAAAGAAAGGGAAGATGGTGAAGTAAAGAAGGAAGATGGTGTTAATGCTGCAAATGGAGGGAAATTGGGGAAAATGTAGGGGAAAACGTGTTATGCATTGTAGGACTCCAAACAGCCATGTCAGCAGTCCACCAAGGCAACTTAACAGAGTATTTAACGTGAGATTTTTGTAAGGTCACGGTCTAGAGTAAGTAGTTAAGTTTAGGGGTATAGAAGGAGATTTACGAAACTGAAGGGGTATATCGTAGAAAATGAGAAAACTCGAGGGTATATCGTAGAAAAACCCAAAAAGAAATGAAATGTAAAAGATTTGCTTTAAATTTTTTTTCCTCATTTTTACAAAATCCACATTACCTGAGAATTGTTTATGAAGTTATTTTACAAAACCAAAAGATGGTAGATATGTTGCCTGACACAGAAAGTAGTAACAAATTAATACAAAACATAATAAAAATAAAAAATGAAACAATTAATTTACTTATCTATGTATACTTTAGGTGCTAATTTTTTGAATAATATTGAAAATTAGGGTGAATATAATAGTTATATATATAAAAAATTCTATACTAATTCTCTCAAAATTTTATGAATGAAAGGAAAATAAAAACATGGTACATAAATATGGAGTGTATATATATAGTAATGATGAAAGGAAAGTT
>JAGPOY010005085.1:6156-17473 GCA_018983105.1 Silene uniflora | reverse complement strand
TAGATCTAATCAAGCTGGGCCCAAAAATGCTTTGTAGAAGCTACTGAAGGAGCTATTACTGTCATCCCTATTGACTGAAACAATGTTTCGAACTTGAACACCAAAGGAAGGACGAAGAACCTAATCCACCATTATTCACCAATAGAACACACAATACTCTGATAACCGATCTTGATTATAGGCAGGGGGAACCTAGCTAGTAGCAAGGGGTAGCACTCGCTACCCCAAACTTTTAAAAAACGGTTACTATTATCGATTTTGTAACCCAAAAATTCTTAAATATGAGACCTTGGCATAAGTATAAAACAACATGGGGAAAACTCGCTATCCCAAAATTTTATTTCTAGGTTCGCCCCATTCAACTCACCACCTACATAAGCACTAAATATCAATACCACCTACGAAAACACTAAGCATCTGAGTTGGGCATTGGTGAATAGAAAACGAACCTTTATCAGAAAAATGCAAGTAAGAATCAAGTTTAGAAGAATCATCATGTTGATTATGCCTGGAAGCAGCAGCAGCAGCCGCGGCGGAAGACGAACACTGAGTCCTATCTCTAAGTATCTCATCAATCTCTTTATAATACGACATCTTCGCCAACCCATTACTATGACTGTTACTATTACTACCATTAGTATGATGCTTAACCTTTTTAAACTCCTTAAGCAAATTCCGCCATTTATCAGTGCACATTGTAGGCGATCGATCAAACCCGCGATCACGCATTTTGGATGAAATCTCTTCCCAAAGATGTTTGTTGGATTTAGAGGTGTTGAAGAGTGGGTCCATGTCTCTTCGGAGACTGATTAGGGTTCGGGTCTCGTCTTGGACCCATGTTTCGGCCCGTTTCTTAGTCGGGTTTGTGTGGTGGTTGTGATGGTGGTGCGATGAGGTTGAGGTTGGAGTTGGGATTACTTCGATCATCATGTCGTTTTGGGTGGTGTTTGTTGTGGTGGTTGTGTCGTCGTCTGTGGTTGCGTCGGAGATGTACATGGTTGTTTAATTTGGGGTTTTTTTAAGATTAGGGTTAGGCTCAAAAATTGATTCGATTAGGGTTTTCGGAGGATCAACTTTGGGGGTTTTGGACAAGATTTTGGGGATTTCTGGTGGTAAGAATGTAATTTACAGCTCGTCATTTTTGTAATGAAAAAATTAATTCATTAATAATGTCAAAGTGTGCTTTTGTAAAGATAGGCATAATAAAAAACAATTCTAATAGAAATCAAACGTCAAATTTCTCCTATAAAACTACAAATCTCAAAATATGATGTGATAATTTCGCTCGTCCTTGTAAGTTGTATTACTCTCTTCGTTAGCTTTTAAGGAGTCATTCGATTGTCTCATTAATGGAGAAAATTTACCTTCCACTGTATCATAGATCGCCGACGAATAACGCATATCCATTGTAAAGTCGTATGACGAATAATCAACAAACAACTCTTATCTGTATTTCCAATAATACTAAACCCTGAAAAGACAAGGATTGAAAAAACCCCGAAAATAGAGACCGACAAACGGATTTCACCAAATGGTAGAATTTTATTGATAATTCATAATTTTTCATACTAGTAATTGATAAATTGAGCTATTTTAGGGGTTTACCATAGTCTAATGGTCGAAGAAAGCCCCAAATTTAATTGACTGAAGTTAGGGTTTTTTAGAGAGGAAAAGGAAATGAGAGAAAGGGTTGCACTACCTCATTGGGTGGTTGAGTTTCTCTTAAACAAGAATTCGTGTAATTCACCATACACTACAACCCATCTCGTCATTTTTTTATCAATAAATTTTGTTTTTCGATGGTTTAACTTACACCTAGTAAAACCAATCGATCCGAATGACCTGACCTAAATAACCTGACTCGTACCAGAATTAAGGACATAAATTTGACCTGAAACTCGATTTGACCGAATTTATTCACGTTGACCCGAATGATTATTATCGGAAATGATCGTTATCCGCAAAGAACTTGAAAACAATCGACAAAAAAATGACCCGAACCCAATTTTCTTTGTTCTACCGTTATTCCCCACAAGTAGTTACGATCTCAGAAAACGATAATTTTACATGTTTTGGTGTTAAAACAATTCCAAAATAAATAAAAAAAAAAAAAAAAGGAAAATATATGAGATTTTACGATTTATGCATGTAATTGTGTGGTTGCAAATTGCAATTAGATTAGTGTAATACGGAGTATTAAACACGGAAATGTGAATTAATAAGGGTTTATAACATACAAGTCCCTCTCTCTAAATATCTTCTTCTGGTGTTTTAACTTTTATGGTCTTGTGTCCGCCATTAAAGTTGAAAAGCTGAAGCTCCAGTATTCAATACCAACTAACCTCACTCACGTATGCATTTTATCTCTTCTCACCATCTATCTTTACTTTTTTATCTTGTATTATTTTAGCTGATATTACTATTTTTACTTCATAAAACCCTAATTCATCCCTAAATCAACATATAATACTAGCTTTTTCTGTCAAGTAATTAATTTGCTTGCTAATTAGGATGTTAATTGGTTGGATTTTCGTTTGATTGCAATTTTGTATTTGGATAAGGTCGATTTAAGGGTAGGAGAGACTATTGATTATGTAAAAATGGTAATTGAATTGTCGAGTAAAGAGCAATAGAGGGATATCACAAATACTCACTTATGACGGGTGTATCGTCTTAAGCTCAAGACGGGTCGAGTAGTAGCTGGTTTTCACAAATAGTACTCCTCTGTCTTAATATTAGATGAGGTGAACAAGTTTCACTATACTTTGTTCTAAAATCTTGGTACAGAATTATTGCGCACTGGCTTCGTCATATCGATTGAATTGAGTGATGATACCTTGTCATCAATCGGTTTAGAGAATGTAGATGAGAATGTCTATTTTAAGTCGAACCAAATACGTGATATTTTGTGGCTTTGAATTGTGATGGAAAGAAGCAAAATAACCCTCACTTGTCTCTTCTTTTTAATGTGAAGTCATTGGATGTAATTTTTTGTTACGAGTCATCTTAAAACAGTATGTCTTGATAATTAACATAGGGTAAGTCTGCGTAAATTGACTCCCTTACCCTGCTTTAGGCGAGAGCTCTTGAGACACTAGGGTTATGTTGTTGTTGTTGTTGTGTTGTGGAGGATATCCATTATTTTGAACACAGCATGGCTTCTGCATGTCCTTCTGATTGTTTATACACTTAACTTGGTTGTATGTCTTGTACTTATGTTTTTGGTACTTTAAATTTCTGACAAACAATGCACCCTTTATTTAGTCTAATACAAGAAAATCTTGTCATGTAAGATACTTGCAGACGAGTCGGAGTAGCAGTGGTTTCAATATGTATTCTAAGAAGAATGGCTTTGAATGGAAGTCACACCCCTTTTTTATATTTATGAAGTACCACTAAATTCATTAATGTGCTATTTGGCATTTGCCTTTTATTTCAGAAATACCTATTGACGGTCTGAGTTGTCTTGCCATGAGCAATGCCTACATGTCAAGATTATGCATTGTGCATCACAGTGTTGCCACACCACTGCCACCAAGATGCAACCTTGTTTCAAAACTTTTTAAAAGATTCTCTTCCTGCAGCTCGTTGGCTATCACCCCAGCTTGTCCACTTGCCATCAGTCACTCGGCGCTGTCACTCACTGCTCAACTAACTGCAGCCGGTACAACACAACGGTCTGAAGAGTGGTTTGCTCTCCGTAAGGATAAGCTTACGACAAGTACATTTGGGACCGCCTTGGGATTCTGGAAGGGGACGAGGCGAGCTGAGCTTTGGAGTGAAAAGGTTTTTCCTTTGGATCCCAAACCTCCGGAAGCTTCTAGCATGCGGGCCATGGAATGGGGTGTTCTTAATGAAGCTGTTGCTATTGAGAAGTACAAAAGCATTACTGGACGTGATGTGAGCTTTTTGGGATTTGCAATTCACTCGGAGCAAAAGTTTGATTGGCTTGGTGCATCGCCCGATGGCCTTCTTAGTTGCTCTCAAGAACTGGGGATTCTAGAGGTGAAATGCCCATATAATAAAGGGAAGCCTGATTTGGCTTTGCCCTGGTCAACAATGCCCTTCTATTACATGCCTCAGGTTCAGGGTCAATTGGAGATAATGGATCGAGACTGGGTTGATCTATATTGTTGGACACCTAATGGGAGCACGATATTCAGAGTAAATAGAGAACGTGGATATTGGGAGCTTATGCATGAAATTTTACGTGAGTTTTGGTGGGAGAATGTCATTCCGGCTAGAGAAGCCTTATTAGTAGGCGGGGAAGAAGCAGCCAACTTTTATAAACCTACTTCTAAACATAAACTAACAGGTCTAATGACTTACAAGAGCATTAAGTTGGCAGCTGAGGCCAAATTGTTGTGCAAGGAGATTGCTGGTCATGTTGAATTCTTTACATGATGAACCTTCAGGTAATGAATTCTGTTGTGAGTTGTCAATACTTGTCATTCGCTTCATTATAGAAATCTCAATGTCGAGAAATTGTTGCTTCGCTTTCTTTTGCTTTCATGTGAATTAGAAAAACTTGTTTGGCTGAGCACATGAAATAAATTTTATACAACAATTCCTGTGTTTTGAGCAACATATCTGCCAATTGGGCATATCTACTTTTTGATCTGTTTGAACTTCCCTCAATGACTGGCTTAGAATCATGCGACCCAGTCAAATCCTTTGATGTAGATAAATTTATCATGCTCTTAAATTAGAAAACATAGCTTTTCCTAAATTAACATTGCCCTTCTAAAATTTGCGAATATGTGCAAAATGAGAAGCTGAGAATAGATTTACCTAAAATTGGTAACATGAGATTTTCTTTTATCTGATACTTGTTGCAGGGTAGATTATTCAACCTGTCACAAAAAGAGGGAAAGATGGATTCCGGACCCTCGTGGGCTGATCAATGGGACACCCATCAAGACCCGCCTTCATCCAAGGACTACGAAGATAGAAAGAAAGATGCCAACAAATCTGGGACGAAGAGGTTGCAGGAGAAAATCATGAAAATATTTAGCAGAAAGTCTCAAAAGTAGCTCATCATTTCAGAAAAGAATGTTATTAGAAACTTCATCGTGATTTATTCTTTTTGTGATGTTCTAGGGGAGCTATTTTACATGAATTCATTGTAATTAGCATTTAAGTTGTGCAACTTTTGTTCCGGTTCACCTTCTATGGCAATTTCTGTTCTTTTCCTTCTTGATGGCAGTTGTTTCATATGTTAGCACCCGCATATGTGTGTTCATTGTTGGTGGTGGCAATTCTCTGCCTCTTTACATGACTACTTGTTTCAAGTTCAGAAAAGAGAAGAGAAACCGCCGCTCTTCCCTCCTAACCGTTAAATTTTCTTGGTACTGCTAACACCTCCGACTTCCCTCCCACCCCTGTTCCCCTCCGTTACCGCTGGAGATATGGTCGTTCTAAGGCCGATCTCCGGCAGTTCCCAACGCTCAATCATAGTTAATTTCTTGCTTCGATTAAGCCACCTCCCTTCAACCTCCAGTTTTGTTTGTGTCATGGGCTGAGTTTAGTTTGTTCCGACCGGCAATCATGGCTATTTCACATGAATTCATTGTAATTAGCTTAAGTTTTTAGTGTATACAATATTCCGTTGTAGTTTTTTTTCTCCGATTTTTTCTTTGTTAGGAATACTTGTCTTTTATCAAGGTTCTTAGTCCTTGCGTTTTTTTTTTTTTTTAAATCTTCTGTTTACTCACAATGGAAATGAATAAATGATAATGCTGTCGACAATGTCGTCCTTGTTAAGTGGATTATGGAAATGGGGGAACCATCTATCTCCGATATTCATTGGTGAAAGACGGATAATTCTCTATTAAGGAAGGTAATCATGTGTGTCAAGAGTCGCTTGTTATTACTACATGTTGGTTGGGAATTGAGCTAAGGATGTTTGATTGTGCTAGAAGTATGAGTTGAGGTGGTTGGTCACATATATCGATCATTATCACTCACTAGTTTAACTGTGTACGAAATTTCTCTACTCAACCTTGTGTTACTTGTGTCAAAAATATTTTCAAAGCCATTTACCGTGGTCCACTTGATCTTTCCGGTGATGTAGCGAGTAGGTTGATTTTCAGATGATTGATGATGGTGGATGCTTGTGGGGCCTTAAGGGACGAGTTTGGCATCGATCCGAAAGTTAGCCTTAACTTGCTAGTTTTGACATTAGACTTCTTTAAGCTTCCGCCTTGTTTTAGTTAGTTTTGGATCTTGTAACTTTTTTTTGATAATAAAACGGGATTAAAACCCAAGACCTACAGCGAGTAGGGTCATAAAATACAAGACAAATAAACGAAAGAATAACATGACGCTAATGTTTCGTTTGTCCTATCCTTCTCACATTCCATGATCTTATTGATTCCCAGTTATTTCCCAGTTATTTGGATCTTGTAACTTGACCATCTTGGAACTTGGCTTGTATATATTATGTCACTAAACTTCAAGCCCTTAAATTGTTGCATGGTTGTGGTTTTGATTACACTACCTCGGAAAACCGAGATAAGTAATGTCCTCATTTACCTTTGGCCGGGTAAGTGAGGGTGTCACATGGTCAGGGTTCGGTCCACTAAGAGCTGGACCCGAACCCACCATCCCCACCTTGGACTCAGACCTGACCCATATCCTAAAAGTCTAAAATTAATGGACCCAAACCCAGACCCGTAATTAGATATGAATTGGGTCCGAGTCTACCCACAAGTTTGACAGTAGGATGGAGAAATGAATATACATTTAGTTTACCAATTTAATTGGGAAGTTTAATATCTGTTGCCCACTAATCTCAATCTTCATAAAGTGGACAGACATTAATCCGTACAGATCTTAGCCTTAACATGATAAAGCTTTACTAGTTCTGAAGTAGTAGTATCCCCGTTACTACTAAGAAAATAAGTGATTCTCTTATTTTTCCCGCCTAAACAATATTTACTCACAATTTGGCTCTTTTCTAAATCCTAAACTATAAATAACCAATGAGCTACTAATTGGTATTCCACTATCGTGCTTTTTCCAATAGCCAATCTTATGAACGATACATAAATACTCGTAATAAATTCTACTCATATTATTAAATTAGAGTATGTGTTAACAAAAATTACAATAATAATTATACATTTCACTGAAATAGTTTATATGGATAAAAAATAATCATGTGTTATTTATGTAAATAAAACTGGCAATCTTATTTATAATAAATTACTAAAAAAAAATTAGTTCAATTGTCAATTTCATTTAGGCTATAATGTATAAATTTTATTTCTTCTACCTCTTAATATTACACATTATTAAAATTTGTTTTTACAACCAAATTAATTGTTAAATTCTCTATACAAAACGATCTAAAAAACCTTTGTATGTTTAATGTACGGAACATTTTCACAGATTCAAAATTATTTTTTGGAGCAACACAACTGGAATAAATGAAGTCTTGAGCATGTTTGGCCTCAATTCTGAAAAATTAGTTTTTGTTTTTCAAGCTTAATTTTTTCAAAAGCAAGAACAATAAATTGATGCTTCTATTTCGGATTTTTAGCTTTTGGTAATCTTTTATTTAACTTTTAGAAAATGGTGTGTTTAGCCAAAAAGTGTTTTTGAGTCCAAAAACATTTTTACAAGCTAGACCAAACTCACACCAAATCTGTTCAATTAAAACAGATTATGTACAATTGAAAGATTTTGGAGTATAGGGTTAGGTGTAGAAGGTAAGAAATATAAGAGAGGTTAAAGGAAGACAATATGTTTTGTAAATAGGTGCTTCAGCGTATGTTTTATTAGGTTTTAAGAATTTTTTTCTTTTCTTTAGATAACGGGTCTATAAGTCGGACTCGGAACTCGTAAATTGAAACCATACCCAAAAGTTAGATGTAAGACCTATATCCATTGGATCCCAAAAATTCAGACCCAGAACTGACCTGTTTGGGTCTTACCCAGAGGGTCTGGATCGGGCCTTGGACGCACTGCCATTCCTAACTATAAGGATGCCTCCCCATGATCCGCTAGCTCACACATCCCGACCCCTCCCTCATGCCAGGTTAGGGCCGGTCCTCCCCAAGGCCTTCCAGCTCAAGCCTATCCAAAACTTTTTAAAAAGGTAATAGTGTAGCACGCGAGTTCGACACGCCCAAACTCTCCATATATGAACTGGTTATTAGGTAGGCTAAGCGAACCCGAACCGACCCGGGGCTCCAAAACGGTTTTCAGTCGGGGAGAATTGGTGCGACCAATGACTGATATACCACCAGAATTTGACTCATAATTTCAACACAATGCCTTCTCATAAGACCCAAAAATATAAGCGTATTTAATTGTAAGGTAAATGAACATGCTCTAATTGTCTATTTCACAATCAAGCATTTATATTCCTAACTAGGCGTCCTGCCTAAACGTGTCGGATACCTATAAACAAGGAATGAGATATCGAAAGACTGAAAGAGATTGATTATAAGATGAGTTTGTTTGAGAAATGAAATGAGTCAAAGTCAAATTTTACTTTCAATTATTTAAATTTAATATCAAATACATTTACAGAAATAAAATCGTACATTATTTATAACTATAAAATACATATTTTATTAAAATTTAAATAACGTGTCCTAAATATCATGGGATCTCGAATCTCGTATCACGTGTCCATGTACGTCTCTGTGTCCGTTTTAGTGTTACCTAAGTAGTTAGTGATAACAACTAAGAAATGAATCAAACAAACATCAACTCATATCTAATTAATCTAATCATGCTACATCTTTTGTCCTATAATTGTCAATATTTCCTAAAAAACTTAAATATTTTCACCAAATTTAAAAGGAGCCAATAAAAAATGTGCCCTATACAAAATACAATAGAGATAGAGAAAGAAAGGGTTGGATTAGACCTATAAAAAATGTGCCTTATACCTTTAGACCTTAGTGTAATGCATAATCCACAAAGTCCATTTCTGGGGGCTGCCTGCTCTGCTCACCATTTTCTGTCCTTTTTTTCTTTCAATTTCAATCTCCTTTCTCAATTTCCCCCAATTTTTCACTCTTTTCAAAATTAACCCTTTATTCTGCTAGATCATCTTTACTCTTTTTTCCCTTTTTGTCTCAGTAAGCTTGCTCTAAATTCCCTATTTTTTTTTAATTGTTGTTCCTTTTATACCCACAAAAGAAATCAAATTTCTGCTTTTTTTTTTTCTGTCAAAAAATTCAATATTTTTCTAATTTCCCCTTTTGGTTTATTTAAAAATTCTGACAAAATTGTTTGTTTTATTGTTTCAGATCATACCCAGATCTTGTCAGCCTGTAATTCATCAGCTAAGCTGACCCCTTTATGTTGCTGGCTTCTAATTGTGTATAAAACAAGGTAATTATCCATTTAATTATTACCCATTTTCTATTGTTTTATAAAATTTCTGATCTTTTGTAGAATTAATGTAATTTGTACTAATCCCAATTGTTTCTAGGCATCAGGATGTCAACTTATATATGGGTCTTTGATTATAGGTCAATATACTGACATTTGATAGGTCAGTTTTGTTTGTAAACCTAATTTGGTTCCTTACTAATCCAAATGGTCACAAAATCCCGTCTTTTTGGAAAGACGAAAATGATCCGTCTGAAATAAGAATTTGTGTTTTGCTTTAGAGATATTGTGTGTTCCTTGTTGACATTTTGTGCTTTTGGAAATTTGGTAACTTGTTGGTGAAAATTTTCTGCTCTTGGAATTTTTAGCTTCAGCTTATTTGGTTTGTTGGATACTGTGTTCTAATAGTGGAATCTGTAATTTATCTGATCTAGGTTTCGGTCAAGAGCCGCGGGGATGTTTCTGTTTATGAGTAGATGGGGAGAAGTGTGTGATTTCCTGTACAGATGAAAACTTCTGGAATTGGAGTTTTCTTGTTTGATTGAACTTTTTATATTGCGCGATTTTTTCTGAACTTGTTGGTTAGACTACAGTTCTACCCTGTTGGTCGAGGAATACACATTTGTTTCAATCTATCTGCAACAATATGATAAAGCAAATATTGGGCAGGCTTCCAAAAAAGCCATCAAAATCAGCTGACGGCCGTGATAATCTCTCATCTAGTGTATTGGCTGGTTCCAGAAACACTGATTCAGCTGTCCATAAGTCAGGAAACGGGAAAGACGTGCTGAACCACGGTGTACATCCGTCTCCGAGTATGGGTTTTGGCCACGGAAATAAATCTGTGCAGGGAGAGGATTCAAAGACAACTGACAGCATAGCTGTGAATTCCTATGAACCATTGCCTAGTTTTAGGGATGTCCCTAGCACCGAGAAGAATAGTTTGTTTTTAAAAAAGCTTAAATTGTGTTGTGCTACCTTCGATTTCACGGATCCCACTAAGAACTTGAAGGAAAAGGAGATCAAGAGACAAACACTACTTGAACTTGTGGATTATGTCAGCTCTGCTAATGGAAAGTTCACTGAAAATGCAATGCAAGAGATCATTAGAATGGTGTCTACAAATTTGTTTAGGTCGCCTAATGCTCAGCCCATTGAAAATAAGGTCTTAGAAGCTTATGATATGAGCGAGGAGGAGCCTTTGATGGATCCTGCTTGGCCCCACTTACAGATTGTGTACGAGTTTTTCCTAAGGTTTGTGGCATCACCTGAGACCGATACAAAGCTCGCCAAGAGATATATTGATCATGGTTTTATACTAAAGCTGTTGGATCTCTTTGATTCTGAAGATCCACGAGAAAGGGAGTACTTAAAAACTATTCTTCATCGTATATATGGCAAGTTTATGGTACATCGGCCATTTATCCGCAAATCAATAAACAACATCTTCTATCGTTTTGTTTTTGAAACTGAGAAGTTTAATGGGGTTGCTGAACTTTTGGAAGTTTTAGGTAGTATCATTAATGGGTTTGCTTTGCCATTGAAAGACGAGCACAAGTTTTTCCTAGTCCGTGTCCTGATTCCCCTCCACAAACCAAAGTGCTTGACCATGTACCATCAGCAGTTATCTTATTGTATCTCACAATTTGTTGAGAAAGACAGCAAGCTTGCTGATACTGTTATAAGAGGTTTATTGAAGTACTGGCCAATCACGAATAGTTCAAAGGAAGTCATGTTCCTCAGTGAGTTGGAAGAGGTTTTGGAAGCAACCCAGCTCCCTGAATTTCAGCGTTGTATGGTGCCATTATTCAGGCGTATTGCTCGTTGCATGAGCAGCTCCCATTTTCAGGTGAATCTATGTCACAATGCTTAGTGTTGGTGTACATAATTCCGAGAATCGTAATGGTTTTTATTGTGAATGCAATTTGTTTGGAAGGACCCTAGTTGTTTCGCTCTTTTCTGTGTC
>JAGPOY010005084.1:0-11318 GCA_018983105.1 Silene uniflora | reverse complement strand
CACCATTCAAATGAACTGCTTGCATCTTGTAGATAAAGCATAGCGAGCCAAACTACTAAGTTCTTTGTTTTCAAGAAGAGAGAAAGGTGAATATGGGTGAAGTAAAACCTTAATAGCTAGCTGGACAACAATTCAAGAAAGATCTAATTTTCTAAAGAGAAAAAGAGAGGGGGAAATGAATGAATTCGAAAAAAAATGCAGGTCACCATTGTAAATGGAAAGGGTGAAGGAGGCGTTCAACAGGAAAGGAGTAGCCCAATATTAAATATTAATTACTTCTAATTATTAAAGAAGAAAAGGTGGGACCCACTATAACTTTTACCTGCTATATCAGGTTCAGAAACCGTCAATTCTAATTAGGGAGAAACGGGGTAATAGTTCGTTATATTGTTAGTTAAACTAGACTATGTAGTATTTTGAGAAGGATCGTAATAGTTCAGAGTATTCTCATTAAATAACCCTTTATTTTATTTATTTCCTCAACTTTTTTACTCTGATTTTTATTTTAATAACCTTCGTCATCTACGTGCATGATCTCTTGTACTAGGTCGTATCTGACAGATGTACCAAACGAAAGTTAAGCAGTTCCTTGAAGCATAATTATGTTTATGTTGGCATGCTGCCATCATTACTCAAACTATGCAAATTCTTAAAGCATAATTATGTTTGCACGCTGCCGTAATTGGTCATCTAAATCTAAGAACGATTCATTTGGAAAAGCTTACACGTAACGTAACTCTGTCACAATATATTATTTGTATTCGGACGTTTTCTAAATTTAAAAGGTTCAAACCAATTATTTTTGACACAATTATAAATTACACATTTTTGTTGGCAAAACTTTTAGTTTTTCACTCTGAATAATTTTTTTTTTTGCGACTGTTGGTTGTGAGTTCTGAGATAGTGAGAAGTACTGTTCTCAAACTTGTCAAAAGATCTTTGATTTGATACGAAACTATAGCTTGCGGTTAGTCAAACCATTTTAATCAAATAAACTTTAATTGATCATAGCTCTTGGCCGAGAGTACAGAAAGTGTATTTTTTGAGCTCATGGCTAAGAGATATAATCAGTCGAACCTTTTCGTTTAAAAGGAGGGTACAACTTTGAAAAAAACATAGAGTTAAACACACTAGCAAATAGAAGTACTTTTTTGATCGACTCCACTCCACCTAGGGGTGCGCATCGGTCCAAAACCGGACCGGAACCGAAATTGGCAAATAATATGGACCGGGACCGGACCGGAATAAAAAAATTTCGGACCGGGACCGGACCGGACCGGACCGGTTGGACCGGAATTTAAATATTATGTCAAATTCCGGTCCAAAAATTGGACCGAATCGGACCGGTTGGACCGGATCGGACCGGATCGGACCGGATTTTAATATATTTTTAGAGAAAAAATAAAAAATCTAGTTTTTCCGGTCCATCCGGTCCCGGACCGGACCGGAATCTTAAAAAATGGTGGACCGGAGACCGGACCGGATTTTTTAATTCCGGTTCCGGTCCGGTAGATTCCGGTCCGGTCCGGTCCATTTTTCCGGTCCGGACCGGATTTTGCACACCCCTAAGTCTCCACCCCATCTGTTTTACTGCAAATAACGGAAAAACAACGATAAAAAAAAATAACACTAGCACTTGGGAAGTCACATTTGATGATGTGCAACTGAATAAAACACGGTCCGGTCCAAACTTAAAATATTCTAAATAAAAATCTAAAAGGATTAGTCGATTGTTATAATACAAAGAAATATAAACACCTTCTGCTTTCTAATAGCAGATCTCCAAATGCTTATGCTTCGACCAGCATTAAAGTTGCATTAACCAAAATCAACAAGAAGCAACTCCGCGCAATTTTCTAGGGTAATGTTAGAAAAAGAACATCTACTTTGCAGCTGCAACCAATGCAGAGCGAACCGGTGTGAATGAAGAAATAAGAGATCCAAGCTGTAGCTTATCGTTACATCCAAAACTTAGTCTATACCTGCAAAGAAAGGACTTGTCATCAGTTGTGGTCGTTTCACAATAGTCAAGCAGAAATAACAATTTTGTACGCTTTTTATTAAGTACAGTTTGCTACCAATCCCAAGGCAAAACTCAGAAGTTTCGAATTGTACAGCTCCTTTCATTAACGAATCACAGAGTAAAATGTCAATAGTTTACTTAACTGACAAGTGAAAACAGAAAAACTTGGCAGCTAAAAAACTTCGATAGGATCATGCGTAATGGAAGCTGAGGGGCAAAAGCTTCCAATTCCCAGCCATATTTACTTACGAGTACCAAAACAACGCCAAATGACAAAATGTGTTTTCTATCAGATAAAGTCGAAACCATATAGATAAAGGGCCGTATTTTAAGATTCAAACGGCCAAAACCAAGACTAAGTCAGCGTTTAGCCTACACATACAAATTCCCAGCTTAAAAGGCACCCTCTCATCCACTATACAAAATTCCCCTAATACTTATTCTGGGGATAGGTTTAAAAATCTAGAGAAATAAATTAAATTGCACATATGTCGTGCAAGAACAATTTTGTGTCATAAACAAGTTACCAAGGAGTAATACTAATACGGCTTTCTTCAAACTGTGACCGATATATGGTTAGGGATGTCGCTGGCTAAAAGTTGTTAACACATTCTCACCGCAGCCACCCTACCCTAGTTGGGCTGCGGGTGGATTTTGTATTGTAGGCACTTCATACCAACCATTAAGTATACTTGATAGCAATAGTGACTTATAAAAGTTAATTCAGGAAGAGACTGATTCTCAGTGGGATAGAGACTAGAGCGTAGAGGATAGGGTGCTAGAAAAGACTCCCATTAGATTTAGTTCAGAAAGAGTGTTAGATTTGCTGGTGGATCCCTCAGCCTCCTATGAGCTAAATGTATTGTAATATCAAGTGTAATTTACGGAATCAAGGGTGTCTAAGTTGTGAATGCTCATATATAAACAAAAAATAAGAGTCAATAATACACACTCTATATCTGCCAAATCATTAATCAGTTGCGCCCGAATATTTGCTGGCATCCGGATCCTGAAAGCAAACCTGTCAACGTATATCCCTCCCATTAAATTCAACGCTTACAAAAATCCATGGATAGATGCAGGGGGAAAAAGGCTTACATTGTTACTTCCCTTATGATGTCTACCAAGGCCAAACCCTTTTTTGTTTTCATTTCCGAAATTCCTGAACAAAGTTAAGAATAACATAAACATATATTAACAAGAATAAGCATGATAAAGAAGATAACAAAACAGTGTCATTTCTTCGATACCACTAAAGGTCGTAGCAAAGCTCTCATTGAGAAGCAAATATGATATTCTCTCAATGTCCTTGGGCAATGGATTTCCTGTGCACAGGTGGACTGCTTCTTCTGTTATTTGCTGAGACGCCATATGTGTTGACTACAAAATAAAAATAAAAAGTAGCACTCAATATCAAGCAGCAAGCAAACTTGACAGGACTTCACTTATACAACTACAGGCACAACTGCATTAATAAGAAAATAAATGCTTCAGAAGCTTCCAAGATCAAGTTATGAGGCACTACAATACTGTACCATGTCATTACCTCATGATGCAATAGCACTATTTTTTAATATCCTTTTACTCAGAATAGACTAATTATTGTTCATGATAAAACGCTTGATATTTGTTCGTAATACGAATAGTCATGATTGCATCTGCTGCATTAAGTGATGACTCCGGCAGATATTGTATTTTTCATGGCTTTAGCAAAGCCTTTCATAGCACTAATGCCCACATTTGTGTCAATATAGCTGAAACTAGTATAGGTTTAAATAAGTAAAAGTCGGTCGGTTTTTGTAGATTCTACTCAATCTGGGCCAAGACTTTTAGTTCAATGTGGACAAGTAAATCCAGTCCAGGTGCGGCCATGCCTAGCACGTGCAGTCCGCGGTTGTTGTATATGCTAGCAGCCGGTCTTTATTCTTCACGTGTCCGTCTCCTAATACATAACCTTACCACGACGAGTCATAAGATTTTGCCTTCTTCAAAATTTCTCTCTCATTTGATCCTTCCTTGTACGCTCGGTTGCTCACACATAATAGCATACACAGCTATAACATACTCATCAACTGCATGTGTGTTTCACAGCCCAATAGTCACATCCCGTTTAACGCTTAACAGTACATGCATCATTCTCAGGGGCTAGAATAATCTATGGGGCATAATCTGTGTCTAATATGGTATTTATGTCATATAGAGTAAATCCACTTTCTAAATAAACAAAGACTCATTTCTAGAATCTTGCTAGATTCGTGGACGAGCTGGTAATGAAAATCATGAAATATTGCTTAGTAACCATGAATTGCATTGGCATCCAGTTTAAACTAGCCATACAGTTCCAAAATTTTGGTAGATCAGTCAAAGAAGACACTACTCTTTTAACAAAAGGAAGTCTAGTGAAAAAGTACCTTAGAGCAACTACAAGTCTACAATCGTATAAAAAAATTTATCACAATGATTGAAAATCACCCTTGAAGTTCACGGATCAAGGGTAGTAGGGACTAAAGAAACAGCCTTTCTCTAACCTACTCGGCTACTACATAGATATCCAACAAGGATTTTGAAAGGGCCAATTCTTTCTATCCAAAACAAGTTGTAAGATTAAGAAAAAAAAAGGGTTTAATTTTCCCGATCCATGTTTTCAAAAGCAATCCTACAATTCGGATAATATAACAAATGCAACAATATGAATGTTCAAAGGATTGAAATTTGTTTCGCTAAAAATTTGTATCAT
This sequence comes from Silene uniflora, assembly GCA_018983105.1. Taxonomy (NCBI): domain Eukaryota; kingdom Viridiplantae; phylum Streptophyta; class Magnoliopsida; order Caryophyllales; family Caryophyllaceae; genus Silene; species Silene uniflora. The sequence goes on along the minus strand of JAGPOY010005084.1, from coordinate 6,558 downwards.
ACTCTATATAATATAAGCAAAGTAAGGTCAGAAGTCTCAGGACAATGATTCTGTAACCTACGTAAAAATATCTGACAATGCTAATTTCTAAACATGGTAAAAATATAGCGGGAGATGGTTAATCATTCACGCGCAAGGAAGTCGGGACATAAACTAATGTTAGTTATATTAAGAGGGCAAGAGATCATAAGAAATCACAAACCTGCAAAATATTCAGAGCCTTACGCATGTCCCCATTGCTTAATCGTACAAGTGCAGCTAAGCCAGACTCGGAAACATCAAGCCTATGTTATAAGATAAAAACAAATGATATTGCAACTTTCTTGAAACACTTTAATAATAGCAGTATAAGGGTGGGAAAGAGCAGAATCAGGCGATTATCAACTCAGGCAATTGTGTGATAGGAAAAGTAGAGGGTCTTAGATGAAGAAGAACTCACCCTTCAGCAGCAATGACATGCTTAAGGCGGTCAGTGACATGGGAAGTATCAAGAGGAGCAAAGCGGAAGCGAGTGCACCTTGACTGAAGAGCAGGGATGATTTTGTTAACATGGTTACATATGAGTGCAAATCTTGTGCTTTTAGTGTACTTCTCAATCACTGGATCCATGAACAAGCAACCAACAAGTAAACAATCAATAACCAATCAAACAAGAGGGGCACAAAGTGAGGAAAGCAGAGACAAAGACAAAGACCTCGACGGAGAGCAAACTGAGCATCCTTGGTCATTGCATCCGCCTCATCCAGCAACACCAATTTCACATGTGCCTTGGCACTGTTAGCAGCATTACAAGAGTCAACGCAAGTAGTTAATGCACTCCCTCCATCCCAATCATTTATTTACCTATTTATTCTTTCTGAGCGATATTTTAATCAAAGGTAAACAAATGATTAGGACGGGTGAAAAAGTCGACTAATATACAAGTGAGGTCATGGGAATTAAGTTTCCCATCCCAATCATTTGTTTACTTTTTTTAATTCTCTATAAGCAATATTTTAATCAAAGGTAAACAAATGATTAGGACCGGGAAGGGAGTGACTAACAACGCCAAGTCGACTAAAATGCAAGTAAATGGAGGTACCCCATACCCGAAAGAGAAACTATGGGTGCTAGCAAAATCCTGTATTTGCTGACGGACAACATCAATGCCACGGTCATCAGAAGCATTAAGCTCAAGAATCATATTATGGAAATGATTACCATACAACTTCCGCGCAACGGCGAGAATGGTAGATGTCTTGCCAGTACCAGGAGGACCGTAAAGGAGTAAATGTGGCAGCTTGTTCTCACTAGTCAGCCTATCAACTACGCCACACATTTACATCAGTCATTTATATCCAACAGACAGTCATATCGCCATTAATTTACTACTTAATTTGAATTAAACATACGGAATTGAACTGAACTGAACGGAACTGAACTGAATTGAATACTTACTGGTATCGATAATGTCGCGGTGCGCCGCGACGTCGGCGAGAGAGTGAGGACGGTATTTTTCAACCCATGGCGTGATTTTGCTCTTATCGGATGATTGTTCGACCTCCATTGGAGTCGCGGTTTCCGACATTTTCCTGGGTTTTCTAGGGTTTCAATCTTTCAATTCAATTTCAATTTATGTTTCTAATTTCTTCCTCTTTCGCGGCGGGAGTTTTCTAGTAGGACTGAAGGAGTGAGTACCGGTGCCCCAATTTCGGGTTTTGCAAGTAAATTGAGTTCACTATTGAAATCATTCTAGTCAAATCCGAGTATCCGACCCGATCCGATCAATTTTCTAGAGTCAAAATCTCATAAATCTTAACATGCAACTTGATCGATCCAAATCGATTGACTTGTAATTTTATGATAAAAAATCCGACTAATCATGATCAGTTAAAAAAAGATTTTATAATTAAAAGAAAATAAGGATTTAATATAAGTTGCTATTTGAAATAAATTTTATAAATTAATAAATTAAAATATATAAAATGTGAAATACTCCGCAATAATAATAATAATAATAATAATAATAAATACATAGTAGAATTATTTAATAAGTCTAAATCATTGGTTGAAACTTAAAAGTGTTACACTATGATTTTAACACGGATGTTAGATTTTTTTTTTTTTTCTATAATCCCCCTAATACTAATAGATTAAGCATTCTGATAAATTATCCCGCCAAACTGCTCCCCCTATAACTGGGCCGAATAAACAAAAATGGGCTACGGTCAGAATAGTTCTTCATTAGCTTAATTATCTTATTTAATATATCTCAAACAATGTTTTTAATTTAAGAAAGAATTTATTTTTTATTCCCAATTTAATACTACCTTATTTAAAATCATAACAAATATACAACCTTCCTGAACTGTTAAAGATTTTAACTTTTTAAATATTAAATATTGGGAATATATAATCGTATAAAATATCAATTATTATTGAAGAAAGAAATTATTTTTTATTTTGCAATACAACTTTCTTGAACTGATAAAGATCTTAACTTTTTAAATATTGAGAATATATAAACCATATAAAATATCAATTACTAATGAAGAAAGAATTTATTTTTTATTTTGCAATTTAATAAAGAATTTTTTTTTATTTTGCAATTTAATACTACCTTATTTAAAATCATAACAAATATACAACCTTCATGAATTTGAGAAAACTGATGAAGATCTTAACTTTTTAACGAATAGGAATATATAAGCCGTATAAAATATCAATTATTAATGAAGAAATAATTTTTTTTTATTTTCCAATTTAATACTGCCTTATTTAAAATTATAACAAATATGCAACATTCCTGAAGTTGAGAACTGATAAAGATGATAACTTTCTAAAGACTGAATAAAGATGTCTAACAATGAAGCCCGCTTTTATGTTCATTTTTTTTATTTAAACTCCGATTTATATTTTGTGCTATTATTTGAGGCCGATTGTTTTTCGTAAGAGCGGGCCAACGTTGATTACCATTAGGTTCCGTATCCTCTTTATATGCGACCATTCTATTTTCGGATACATTTTCCATTTTATCAAAAAAAGAAATATATATATAGAGTATGAACTAATTTTTTAATAGCGTTATAAGTATGAGGTATTTTCTTATATTACAACACTAAATGAAAGTAGCATTACTTTAAGCAAAGATTTTAATTGAAACTACTTATTTATAAAACATCCTTAAAAATACCACGATGTAGCGCGGGATCTCAACTAGTTGAGGATTAACTTATATAAATTATTAAGAATAATGATTACGAAAATGGTTATTATAGAGATATAATAGAAGTTTTGTCCTAGGGTGAAATTGATCCTAACTTTAGCTGAACATAAATTGTTAAGAATAATAATATTTTGTGTTTTATTCATGTATTCAGGCATTTGGTTTGAATTTGTCTATTTTCCGAATGATACAAACCTATGACTTGTAACAAATAACGTATGTTGTTTTGCCTATTTTCTTTTTTGGAAGCCTATTAGACAGACTATAGGCCGAACTTCTAAATAAATTAAAACTTCACACTAATCCCGTTTTAATTTGACGTTTGTGTTGTGCACTTTTTTGTAGAAGGACCCAAAGCAACACTCTTTATTTACAATGTCATGTTAGTGAATCTAGGGTTTAGTATAAGACGTTGAGGTGCCATTACGTTTCAACATGGGTCATACCTGGAAGAGATGTACGTTTTTAAGTCATCGGTTTCCGAAACGGGGGTTAACCGTTTATTCGCGTGAACGCATCTATATATATTGATACCATCAATAGTATCCTCATTGTCCATTCAACTGCTGCTCTAATACCATGTTAGAGAATTTTAGGTTTAGTATAAGATGTCGAGGTGACCAAACAATATTACTCTTGATGAGTATAAACCTAAGACATTTGAAAACTTTTCCGAGCCATCTGGAAATTTTATATAAACAGAATTTAATAAATAAATGGATCAATTGTTGAACACTACCTTATAAATACACTAGTTTGCGAACTACTACCTTTGATTCCATTTTTTTGTTAAACACTCCCTTAAACATACATTTTTATGTTACACACTCCCAAAATATAATTTTCGGCAAAAAAAAGTCAAGTATCCGACATTGACCACCGGAGGCACATGATATCTTTTATTTTCCTTTAAACAAACTTTGATTTTCCTTTACTTTTTTTGCTCCCTTTTTAATTTCCCTCCTAAACTCTTTATTTCCTCTTTATTAACCATTTAGCTTTCTTCTTTTCTCTTTATTAACCATTTTTCTTATTTCTTTCTCTTTATATACCACTCCTTTTCTTTTCTTTTTTGTCTTTCTTATTATTCAAAATAAAATACTCCCTCCTATTCACTATAATCACTACACATTCCAAAAACGGATTATTCAAGTAATCACTACACTTCCTTTTTTGGTAACTTTTACTCTTATTTTATTCACCCCTCTCTCCTCTCACCAAACCACACACAACTCTTTTACTCTTATTTTATTACTTTCTTTAATGTTTTGGCCCCACAATTCCTTATTTAACTCCTAATAATTCATCATTCTCTCCTACAAACAAACCCTACATTTGTCCTTTATTGTTTAACTACTACCTTTCTTAAGTATTGTGCCCAACCTCTTTGTAGTGAATATAATGAATAGGAGGGAGTAGTAAAAGACATCGCGTGCCTCCGGTGGTCAATGCCGGATACTTGACATTTTTTGCCGAAAATCATATTTTGGGAGTGTTTAATAACATAAAAATTTATGTTTAAGGGAGTGTTTAACAAAAAATGGAATCAAAGGTAGTAGTTCGCAAACTAGTATATTTACAAGGTAGTGTTCGACAATTAACCCTAAATAAATAGACTATAATCATTTGGATGAGAGCACGATATCATGCATTAAGTAAGACATGAACAAGTGAATGGGAATAGCCGCAAGCTAAATGGAGACAGAAATGTGACTGCGAGATTAGTGGGCTAAATAAACACTTTTACTGCATAACATGCGCCACCCCCTCTTTAATTCTCATTGTATTTGCACGCCTGATTTTGTTACTTTGTAATAAAGAAAAGAGGCGTTGTTTATCTGGAATTAGAAAGGAATAATTGGGTCGGGTACTAGGTCCGTATGATACATGTCAATTGTTTATTTGTTCGAATTTACTTTAATTTGGATAAACGTAATTCCATTTTGTCTATAACTTACTCCGATCCGTATGTTTTAAGCCAAGTTATTTATGCTAGGTCATGGAGTTAGCTCTGTGTATGTAAAGGCGATTTTACGCTTATGTCGTTGAAAACAAATCCAAACATAACCTTATTAGTGGATAAAAGTGATTAATTTTAAAAATACTGCGTATATAAAAATAATGAGATGATATGTATGTCTTAGATTCCGGTTTTCGTGAAATTATGGAGTAATATATAAGCCGATTATTGTGGTTATTAGAATATATGATTTAGTCAATCATATATTCTAATAACCACAAATACATTATTTACTAAATAATATCTTTACTAAATAATATATTCTAACACTCCCCCGCAGTCGAAGCGGGAGGCTCACGAATGCTGAGACTGTCACGAAAGTCATTGAACAGCACCGAAGGGAGACCTTTGGTAAATATATCAGCTAATTGTGACCGAGACGGAACGTGATGAACCCGGACATCCCCTTTGGATACTTTTTCCCGAACGGAGTGGATATCAAGTTCTATGTGCTTCGTTCGTTGGTGTTGAACGGGATTACCAGCGAGATAAATTGCACTAATGTTGTCACAGTAGACAATTGTAGCTTTGCGAAGAGGGTAATGTTGTTCAAACAATAAATTGCGCAACCAACAAGATTCCGAGACGACATTGGCCACGCCGCGATATTCTGCCTCGGCACTAGAGCGCGAAATTGTAGGCTGACGTTTTGAAGCCCAGGAGACGAGATTATCTCCTAAGAAAACGCAATACCCACTCGTAGAACGCCGAGTATCCAGGCAATAACCAGCCCAGTCAGCATCGGTATAAGTAGTTAGAGTAGTCGGTTGAGACGGAGTTAACCACAGCCCATGCCGTATAGTTCCTTGAACGTAACTTATAATACGCTTAAATGCGTTCATGTGAACCTCCATTGGATTATGCATAAATAAGCAAATTTGTTGTACCGCATATGATATGTCTTTATTTTGGCTTGATTTTACAACGTTCCTCATATGCTTTGGAGTGTATATTCTCGTGTTTATGTGCTAAAAATATCCATCATGCCCCTATTTCTTTCACTTTGGTCTACACCCATCTTGTAGGTGCTGTTGGGGCTGGTGTCCTTTACAGTTAGTACAATGACTTACTAAATCTCTTAAAGGATCACAAAGGCATACTTTTGTATTATTATCAGTTGATCCACGTTTATCAGTAACGGTTGGCTTGCTAGATAAGTTTGACGTTACTGTCATACGGATGGCGGTGATCAACTGGTCCCTATAAGTCACACCTATAGGACACGTTTGAGAGATGTGAAGGTATGAAAATACAGTCACATTTATGCCGGAAACGACTAAGCGATTAGTCGGAGTTATTGACTATAAATTTAGTCAACGAGATGTGAAGGTAA
>JAGPOY010005083.1:0-11318 GCA_018983105.1 Silene uniflora | reverse complement strand
AGGGGCGCAGCAGGTGCTGCGCCTGTTCTGAGGTGGCTTCTGCCTCTGAACTCGTCTCGTTCAGACGTAGGTTTACTAATTAGTTTCCTAATTCACTATTACCATTATTATCACTATAATTCGACCTATTTCCAACTTTCATATTTTCCGATTTCCATATTTTCCAAATTCCCTTATTTCATTTATTCTTTTCTTTTTCTTTCTAAAAATCTTTCAAGCATGTTTATAATGTAAATTCCACTTTCAGTTGTAATTTTATTCATTGTAATCTATTTCATACTCTGTATAATTTATTTACGTGGCATTCACATGTAATTAACATTAAATATCTACTTCAACCCAATTGAGGGCTAAATTGACTGCATGTTCGCCGACATAGTCTAATTCTCACATGTTAGGACTAAAACGTTGTTTGTTGCATAGAATACATTACATCGACAACATATCAAATATAAATAACTTCCCTAATCATTAGTAGAGGCCGTTATCGAGGCGGGCGGGATTAGGTGTTCAACTAAAGAGCTTCCTAATACGTATTTGCATACCCTCACCCTTTACTCAGTTTTCTCTGGACATCCGTGTCCATTGGCATCTCGAGAGTCATTCTAGACATAGAATGCTAAGAGTGACGAATTTCTTAGTGTTCATGTCATTACTTTGTGTCTTGACATGGCATAGAGTAATCGAACGGTTCCAATTTTCCATAAAAAATTGGTGGCGACTCCACAAATGCAGGCTTGTTCAAACCTTTCACCGGTTTCAATGCCTTAAAGATCGGTAACGGCCCATGACGTGCTTTGGTCCCCAAAAAACCAGAGTTCTGTGGGTGCAGTGCCGCCGCCTTAAGCATACGCAACGCGCAGGTGCGCGCGGCGCTGGTGGCCTGGTCCACACTAACGAAAATCCTAAACGAGCTAGAACATAATTAAGAATTCTAAACTAAATCATCATCCTTATAAATAATTAAAGCCTAATCAAAAGATTAGTTTTATTCCAATCGACTACTTACTAATACTACTACTGCTGCTACTGCTACTACTACTACTACTACTCCTCCTCGACACATCTCCTCGAAGACGGAGCAGATGTTGCGCCTGTTCTGATATGGCTTCTGCCTCTGAACTCGTTTTGTCTTGACGTAGGTCTTCTAATTAGTTTCTTAATTCACTATTACCATTATTATCATTATAATTCGACCTATTTTTTCATATTTTTCATATTTTCCATATTTTCCTTTTTTCTAATTTCCATATTTTCCAATTTCCATATTTTCTAATTTCCTTAGTTCAAATAAATTCCTTATTTCAAATTATTTCCTAATTCAATTTATTTTATTTATTCTTTTATTTTCTTTCTAAAATCCCGTTAAGCATGTTTATAATGTAAATTCAATAATCTTTGTAATTTATAGTTTATCTTGTATGATTTATTTTCCTAGCATATTTACATGTAAATAATCTAAATCCTACTTCGACCCAATTGGATGCTAAATTGTATGTTTAACCGACTTAGTTAATTCTCACATGCTAGGATTAATCTAATGGATGTTGCATTGCATGCATTACAATCAATGACGTATCAAATACAAACAATTTCCCTAATCATTAGTAGAGGTCGCTATCGAGGCGGGCGGGATTAGGTGTTTGAATAAAAGAGCTTCCTAATACGTACCATCACCCCTTACTCCAGTTATTGATGAGCCATATTTATATACATTAATATGCCTCCCCTTAGTTGCTTTTGATATAGTTTACGTGCTTAAATACGATATTTACATGTCATTTATGTTAGAATGAGAAACTTTCGCATTTCTGTATTTTAATGCAGATATGGAGCATTTATGGAGCAAAGCATTATAATGAGCACCGCAGACTTGACATGGAGGAACACACGTAGCATGACACGAGAACCTAGGAAGGAATTGCTAAGGATTGTTCGAAGAGAAGCTGAGAAAGAGCCCAGAACTCAATCGAGTTACATGAACTCGAACGAGTTGGTGAACTCGATCGAGTTCCCTAAACGTTGAAGACTTCCGGATAAATTTCCTTATTTCGTTTATTAGACTTTTATTATAAATACCATATTCGGTATTGATTTTAGGTTACGCTTTTATTAAATTTCAGAACTCTTAGCTTACTTTACTCGCTACTTTATTGCTACTTTATTGCTTTTCGGATCTACAACATCGTTATGGTATTAATCGTTCTTCATTAATTAATTCAAGTACCTTTTTCATTCAATTGTTCTTGTTATTCATTTTAACTATTGTTCATCATGTTTTCATTTTTTATTATCGTTGTTAATTCTGTTAGTATGAGTAGCTAATTTCCTAATCTAGGGTGAAAAGGGATCTGGGTTAATGAAAGGGGATTAATGAATTGATTAGTAGCAAAGTTGCATGAATTATCGCTTGATTGTTGTTCTTATTCTAATTGTTTGATTTAGGCCTGAATATCATAGTTAGTATCGCATAAACTAGAATTATTGCCAACCGGATTAAGACTAGTAAAGGCTGCGACAATCAGATAGACTGACTTAATTATACCGACCGCATGTTAAGTTTAGATCTAAAGGGCATATTTGAGTCGACCGATCATATGACCTTAGGTAATTCGACTGACCTTATAATTGATGAAATTACATCCCCGGACAATTGACCGAGTGAACTTGATCCCTAGACTTAATATTCTTGAATCCAATCTTTATTTTACATCGTCATTAGTTGTTAGAAATCAACAAAACAAAACCCCCAATTTGGTTACTTTTAAGACAGACTTAAATATAAGCAAACTAGTTAATTACCGCCTCCCTGTGGATTCGATACCTGTCTTACCACTAGCTATCTTGTTAGTACCAAGTTAGGTTTACTTTGATTAAGGTGATACGACTTTAGCCTTGTCAAATTTGGCGCCGTTGCCGGGGAGGCAACTATTTACTGTTTGTTTTTATTTCGTTTGTTCTTTGTCTCAGGGAACTTCAGTTCCTTGAGACCATTTTTATACTTTTCTTGTTAGTTTCGTGTATGCCCAGGTCTCAAAGGTCCGAGCTTCTTTCACCAATTCGGAACCTGAAAGGATTTTTCGGTACAGACGAAAGTTTGACAAGGAAGTTGGTCAAGTAGAAGACTTGAGTATACTTGACAGTGACACGGAGCATTCAACTACTTCAGAAAATCCATCCTTTGAAGAGGTCAACATTCTTTCTGAGACAGATATTGAAATAATCAAGATGCCTACTTTATCAAGTCACTCAGAACTCACCTTGTCTTCCATCCCGAAGGGTTTCAAGCTCCCTAGCACTGATAAGGGAACGTTTGAGCTCAAGCCATCCTATGTTAGTCTTGTGAAGCGGAATATATTTGGAGGTAAAGCTGGAGAAGACCCTGCTCAACACATGGAGAAATTCGTTACTTATTGCTGCTTCATCCTTTTGACTGCGGGGGTGACTTAAGATCAGGTGAAGCATACTCTTTTCCCCTTTTCTTTGCGAGATGATGCGGCTGAGTGGCTGAGAGATCTAGATATGGAAGCAAATGTGATCACCGATTGGAATTCGTTGGCTCTCTCTTTTTATAAGCGGTATTTTCCACCTCAGAAGACAAATAATTTGAGGAGCCAGCTACGAGTTTCAAGTAAGGCCCTACTAAAGACTTGAATGAAGCGTGGGTACGCTTTAAGAGATTAGTTCGATCGATTCCCCATCATGGTTTTGAAAAGTGGTTCCTTTGCAACCAGTTTTACAACGGGTTGTATGATGATCAAAGAAATCTTCTCGATTATGCTGCTAATGGGAGGTTTTAGAATAATATAAATGATGATACTGCATGGAAATTGATCGACGAGATGGCTACTCATACTGCTGAGTACGGTAACCCAAGAGGAGCTACAAGAGGCAGTGGTTCGGATTCTGTCCTTGTGGCACAGATAGAGGCCTTGAGCGCTCAAATCGCGCAAATGCAAACTTCACAATCCTTGGGTAATAAGCAGACGGTTAATGCTATGGTTCGGCATGATGAGTCTTGTGGTCGTTGTAGTCTTGAAGGTCATATTGCCATTGAATGTATGAGCACGATAGAGCAAGTCCATGCCTTCCAATCCTATAGGCAAGGTAATCCATACTCCAACTTTTGCAATGAGAGGACTAGAAAGCATCCATTTCTTCAATACTCTAGTCAAAATGTGCAGAACCCGCAACAACCACCGCAACAACCACCCAATTCGAATTATATTATTCCTGCGAATCGTGGAGCTCAACCGGGTGGTTTTAATAGGCAACATCAAGGAGGAGGGAATAAGTTTAATAATCGACGACAACAATTTCAACAGTTACAACCTCCCCCTCAAGCTCCAAGCAATGATATGACGGAGATGAAAGGTATGTTGCAGCAAAGTTTATCAATCCAACAAAAGCAATCGGCTCAAATCTCTGAGCTTATCGCTCATAACAAGATGTTAGATACACAAGTGGCTCAATTAGCGGTTCAAAATCCGTCAAAGCAACATGGAGGCCTTCCCCCTCAAGGTAAACAAGCTCACGAGCAAGTCAACGCAATTTACTTGAGGAGCGGTACTTCTTATGAAGGCCCGGAGATGCCTAAAGATGATGATGAGGTACCCTATGTTCATCCTAAGGGATTGTGGAATTTGGAGCTAAGTGACGACGTGGAAGATAAGAGTATTGATGTACTACGAGTTCAGACTAAGTACGAAAAAGCTGAGGAAATCAAGCGAACTCGATCGAGTTCCCACCAACTCGATCGAGTTCAGGCCCCTGATGAGAAAGTTCCTGCAAAACAGAAAGTATTTGGTGAAATAGCAGGAACTCGATCGAGTTCCCATGAACTCAATCGAGTTCATGGTCAATCTGGAAAAATTCCTGCAAGTCAGACGCTTATTAATAATACACTGCAAACTCGATCGAGTTCACCTCAACTCGATCGAGTTCATACTCCGGACTCTGATGCTGCTAGGGACGTTGACTCAAGTACCCACAAGGATGACGGTGTTTCTAAAACACCGAACAAAGCTACGGAAGTCGAGCCGATTAAAATTGCGCTACCTTTCCCAAACCGCCAACAAAAGACAAAGCTTGACAAGAAATTTGGGCGATTCATGGACGTAGTGAAAAATCTTCAAGTGACGGTGCCATTTACTAAATTGGTCACACAAGTGCCGGCTTATGCGAAGTTTTTGAAGGAAATATTGACAAAGAAGAGGACCTTTAATGAAGTGGAGACGATAGCATTCACTGAGGAGTGTAATGCCGCATTACAAGCAAATTCTCCACCTAAGCTTAAGGATCGAGGGAGTTTTTTGATTCCTTGCAATATTGGTTCTCTAGTTTTTGATAATGCTTTATGTGACTCGGGAGCGAGTGTTAGTGTCATGCCATATAACATTTGTAAACAACTTAACATGACTAAGCTTAATTGTACTAGTATGACCCTACAAATGGCTGACATGTCTATTCAGTGCCCTTTGAGTGTCTTAGAAGATGTGCCGGTTAAAATAGGGAAATATTTTGTACCATGTGATTTTGTGGTATTGGACATGGCTGAAGATTCCCAAGTGCCAATTATTTTAGGACGCCCTTTTCTTAACACCGCTAGGGCGGTCATCGATATTTGGGAGGGTACTCTTACTTTTCGTATTGGGGACGACACCATCACTTTTCGTCATGATAAATCATCACGCCCCCCTGACTTAAAGGCTTCTTGTCATATGATTACTGCTCTTGATCCTTCTATTGATGCTTTTCTTGCCTTGTGTTTTGACAGGGATTCCTTTGGTGCTCCTATTGTTGCGTCGAATCCATGGAGCAAAGAAGTAGATGATATAGAAGCATTGATTTATGGAGATGAGCCTCGTCCTGCGATGGATTATAGCTATAAAGAAATTTGGGACGCAAGTGTTGACTTGGAGGCCGAGCTGGATGCCTTAGAAGCAGAAATCTTTAAAGATGAGAAAGTTGAAGTGAAACAAGCTCAAGTGGTGGATAACATAGCATATATTCCACCCATGGATGTTGATTTGGAGAGTAATGAGCAACCGTGCTCTTATTTTATGCTCGACTTTGAGTTTGATGAGCCGGGCCATTTTTCTTTACTTATTTTCTTTGCCCACATTATTTATTGGTGCGACTTATGCATTTGTGTAGCACATGCGCTACTTTTCGATTTACTGTTACGTGCTTTAACTTGTATTGATTATGCTTTGCATGGGAATTTGTTTTAAATGCAGATAATTGCTTGCTGGATGCAAACTCGAACGAGTTTGGCAGAACTCGATCGAGTTTGGTTGCTGCTAGGTGCTGGAACGTGGATGGTCTTCTTCCCCTATTTTGATGCTGGTTTGGGGGAATTTCAGCTCTCACTTGGTATTTTCTTTCCTTGTACCTCTTTTTATTGTACTACCTAGCCTTTCTTATCCCTTTTGTTAGTAGTGTCCTTTAGGTTGTTGGATTTTTGTGTGATTGCTATGCTGTAGGCGTCACAATGAGGACACTGTGACATTTAGGTTTGGGGGAGGAGTTTATTTCCGTTGTGTGATTTAATTATTGTTTTTGTGCAAGTGCAATTTATATTAAAAACCCATAAAACTTAAAAATTTTATAAAATCCAAAAACATGTTGTTTACTTTCATTAGATTAGTTTTGCTGAATTAAATAGCAATGATGATAACTTGCCTTGTTTTTGCATTTGAATCCTATTAAGTTGTCCATGTACATTGTGTTGACCCGTTAGCCTATGAAAACAAAGCTCAATGATCGAGTCTTGACCGTAATTGACATGCCTTATATTGATTAGATTTGACAAATTAAGTTGGTAAACTACTTAAATTCTGAGGTCTATAAAGCTTCCTAGGCCATGAACATTAATAAACTGGTCTCATTTGTCAATTAGGCTTGAGTGTGGTTTCTCCTTGTGAAATATATAATATCAAACTGCATAAGTGTGACATTGGTTTCTTGATGCTTTTATTGTTTTCATATGACTAAGTAAATGTGGATAGGCGGTACTTACCGTTCAAATAAAGCCTTACATTACCTTTTGTTTAGCTTGTTTGAACCATTGCAGCCATTTATTATCCTAATTTAATAGCTACAATTCTAGAATTTGCCTACCTTTTCGGGACAGTCACAGTTGCTTGCTTACCACGTTTATTTTTACTGCTATGGTTGGGATAGGGAGTAATATTGTTATTTGTGGATGTAGTAGAAACATTCATTAAGCAATTGTGTTGATCTCTAGTGTTGGAAAAAAGAATATATGAAGCAAAAGAAAAAAAGAAAAAAGAAAAAGAAAAGAAGAAAAAAAATCGAGACGGAAAAGAAAGAAAGAAAAATATTGCTTTGTTGTTATGTTAAGGGATCAAAAGGATGATTACTAGAGTCTAATGCATTTTTGGAGAGTAGTTTGTTGTCTCTCATATGTTGTAAAGTTGAGATAATTTCTCCAGCTGGGATGATTTGTGTTACTTATCATAGAATTGGTGTTGGTTAGCGCTGCGACTACCGTCTTAGCCTCACGTATCCATAACGTGCTTTGGCACAACCCATTTCTATACCTTTGCCCATTTGCCATCCTTATTGTCCTTGATACATGTACTTTTGTCTACATATGATTGCATATTAGTTGGGGGAATCTCTATCTCATTAGATTGCATGCATGTTTCATAAGTTGAGTGAGTGTTCTTATTTCTTTCTATTTTACATATAACTCACCCTTACATATACTTATGAGAGCATGAGTGAATCCGCGAGAATCCGACTAAATTATGTCTTGCAAGGTCGAAAAGTATTTGGTTCTTGTCTATATTACATTGTCATATCAACCTTGTGACTTGAGCTACGTCTTCTATTACCCGTACCTTTGAATTTGTTTCATTGGTACACCTTTGGTCATTACTTCGTTATAGATATGGATAGTTTGGGATTTGTATGTGCACTAACATTAGCTGTGAGTTATTTATTCATCATTTGTATGATTGCCTTTTGTAATGTGTGTGATGCTTTGCTTGAGGACAAGCAAAGGATTGGTTTGGGGGAGTTTGATGAGCCATATTTATATACATTAGAGTTATTTAATAAGAATACTCCAATGTATTAGTGTCCTTCTCAAATTACTGCAACCTATAATTTAACTGACAATACACTCAACTATTACCCCTCTCAACTTCTACTAGAATTGTGTGTTGTTTAACCTAAAGCAACCGGTAAAGTCTATTTATGGGACCCACTTTTATCATTTTAATATTACCTCTTGTGTTCTCTTCACTCTTCATAGTCCTCCATTGACAGCCTGCAAAAGTTGTTCCTTCACTCATCTCCCTTTCCTCCATTTAATTATAGTCTTCCCTTTTTCACCCTTTATTTAATTTTCCTTTATTTACCCTTTGATTATATCCCATTAATTGAATTTTACTCCATTTTTCCTTTATGAGCATCTTGATTCCAGATTTTGGTTCATTATCGCCGGCTTTATCATCAAGTAATTTAGCCATCTCGGTCAAATCCACATTAAATTACCAAAACTACATTAAATTATCAAATCCACATAAAATAACCATCTGGGCATGGGCATCTTAGAATTGACATTGGTTCAATAATCATGACAATATTTATGAAACCATTGTTAATGTATAAGTATAAAATTGTCACCTTTTGTCTTTAATTGTTCGAGAGGTGCGATTTAGGATTGCTTATTGTTCTTCATTTGAGTTTCCAAGATTAATCGAAGAAATCGCTGCAATTTACAATGCCGAAAAATTGAGATTTGACTATCAAACGCTTGATTTCAGTACAGATCTTCGTATTCTGCTGAGTTAAGACAAACAATATTGTAGCAACAATGATTTTTTTAGGAAGAAGAAAAAGATTGAATGAAGACTACGATAAGAACACGAGTTAAAAAATGAGGGTTTAAGGGGAAATGGTTTAAGTTGTATCTACTAGTCAGACACACAACCATGAGAAGAGGATTTAATGGTGTTTTTTTTACAATAAGAGGAGGATGCAGTGTAGTTTAGAGGAGGAGCAGAGTGAGCAAACCTACTAAACAGGTAGCCCGTCCATAGTTCTATTAGAAGATGATGAGGGTAATAGTTTAGAGTATTGTCAGTTAAATTATAGGTTGGAGTAATTTGAGAACGACACAAATAAATTGGAGTATACTTATTAAATAACCCTATACATTGATATGCCTCCTCTTAGTTGCTTCTGATATAGTTTTCGTGCTTAAATACGATATTTACATGTCATTTATGTTAGAATGAGATACTTCCGCATTTCGGTGTTTTAATGTAGATATGGAGCATTTATGGAGCAAAGGATTATAACGAGCACCGCGGACTTGACATGGAGGAACACACGTAGCATGACACGAGAACCTAGGAAGGAATTGCTAAGGATTGTTCGAAGAGAAGCTGAGAAAGAGCCCAGAACTCGATCGAGTTACATGAACTCGATCGAGTTGGTGAACTTCATCGAGTTGGCATGAACTCGATCGAGTTCCCTAGACGCTGAAGACTTCCGGATAAATTTCCTTATTTTGTTTATTAGACTTTTATTATAAATACCATATTCGGTATTGATTTTAGGTTACGCTTTTATTAAATTTCAGAACTCTTAGCTTAGTTTACTCGCTACTTTATTGCTTTTCGGATCTACAACATCGTTACGGTATTAATCGTTCTTCATTAATTAATTCAAGTACCTTTTTCATTCGATTGTTCTTGTTATTTATTTTACTTATTGTTCATCATATTTTCATCTTTTATTATCGTTGTTAATTCCGTTAGTATGAGTAGCTAATTTCCTAATCTAGGGTGAAAAAGGATCTGGGTTAATGAAAGGGGATTAATGAATTGATTAGTAGCAAAGTTGCATGAATTATCGTTTGATTGTTGACAAGGCTAAAGTCGTATCACCTTAATCAAAGTAAACCTAAAATACTACTAACTAATAGCTAGCGGTAAGACAGATATCGAATCCACAGGGAGGCGGTAATTAACTATTTGCTAATACTAAGTCCGTCTTAAAGGTAACTAAATTGGGGGTTTTGGATTATTCAGCTAACAACTAATGACGATGTATAAAAATGGTCTAAATCAATATAAAAGGTCTAGGGATCAAGTTCACTGGGTCAATTGTCCGGGGATGTAATTTCACCAATTATGAGGTCAGTCGAATTACCTAAGGTCATAAGGTTTTGATCGACTCGAATATGATCTTTAGATCTAAACTTAACATGTACGATCACTTTAATTAAGTCAGTCTATCTGATTGTCGTAGCCTATACTAGTCTTATTGATCCGATCGGCAATAATCCTAGTTTATGCGATACTAATTATAAGATTCAGGCCTAAATCAAACAATTAGATTAAGAACAACAATCAAACGATAATTCGAGCGACTAAACTACTATCGATTCATTAATCCCCTTTCATTAACCCAGATCCCTTTTCACCTTAGATGAGGAATTTTGCTACTCATGCTAACGAAATTAACAACAATAAATATAGAAGACATGATAAATAATAAGAAAGAAATTGAACGAAATAGAAATAGCATAAAAGGTACCGTAAATTGTCGTAGATCCGAAGGCAATAGAAAATAGCAATAATAGGAATAAACTAGGCTAAGAGTTCTGAAAATAATAAAAGCATAACCTAAAAGTCAATACCGAATTAGGTATTTATATTAAAAATTCCTAAAACGAAATAAGGAAATTTAATCCGGTGGGCTCAGCGTCTAGGGAACTCGATTGAGTTCAGCCAACTCGATCGAGTTCACCAACTCGATCGAGTTCTGGGCTCTTTCACAGCTTCTCTTCGATAATCCTCGCCAATTCCTTCCTAGGTCCTCGTGCCATGCTACGTGTGTTCCTCCATGTCAAGTCCGCGGTGCTCATTATTATCCTTTGCTCCGTAAATGCTTCATATCAGCATTAAAACACCGAAATGCGGAAGTATCTCATTCTAGCATAAATGACATGTAAATATCATATTTAAGCACGAAAACTATGTCAAAAGCAACTAACGGGAGGCACATTAATGTATATAAATATGGCTCATCAAACTCCCCAAACCAATCCTTTGCTTGTCCTCAAGCAAAGCATCATACACGGTACAAAAGGCAATCATACAAATGGTGAATAAATAACTCAGAGCTAATGTTAGTGCACATACAAATCCCAAGCTATCCATATCTATAACAAAGTAATGACCAAATGTACTGATACGGGTTATCGCGCACCAGCACAAAGATACCCTAGGCACAACAAATTAATGTAGTATATAGGGGTCGAATTCCACAGAGAA
>JAGPOY010005082.1:6764-18082 GCA_018983105.1 Silene uniflora | reverse complement strand
GGGGGTAGTTCCTTTTGTCTTCTGATTTCAATCTCAGGTCTTCCGCTGCGGTTCAAAAGGATTTTCGAGTCAAGATTTTTATAAAGAGATATTTAAAGTTTTATTCCATTTGTATTATTTTATTTTATCTAAAGAGATTTGTAATACGAGACTTTGTGTATTGATTATAATATCCCGTATTTTGGCCAGTTTTGTATGTAAAAGTTAGTTTTAATTTAGCCAAAAATATGGGGTGTTACAGGAATCCACAACCCTCAAGCAATGCTATGTAAATGCGATTCAACACCCGGTCATTAGAGTGGTCGAGAGGTTCATTGCCGGAACTATTCATGGTAGACATGACCAACACGCTTGTACCCTTCAAGATTTGACTTTCCTTGAGTCTTATCTAAATGTTCAAGGGATAAGGAAATTCAACATGAATCCGGCCTTTGAAGTACTCACCCGTTTTCGAGACTTTGCCAAAGGGAAAACCAATGCTCACATCTTTGCTATGGGGGTGCTTATAACGGTCTTGGCAAGACATTTGTGTCCCGGCTTCAATGACTATGGGAGGTACACACCCCTTCAAGGGGATACCTTGATTGATGAGAAAGCGTTCTTTCGGCACCATAAGTGGTGCTCTTACAATGAAGAAGGAGATGTGGTGTGGCACACCAAAGATTATGCTTCCCTTGTGCTAGCGGGGTGGAACATACCCCACACGGAACCCCGGATGAGTCCATTTAGTGCAAAACCGAGTTACCTCCTCCCAATTGAACCTTTGAGGTCCCAACAACATGAGGATGGTGATAGTGATGATGGTGTAGACATCAATGCCGAAATGCCACCTCAACAACCTACACCTAACATCGGGTTTAGACCCCGTCATCCGGAGCACCCCTCTTACATACATATACCCCCTACCCCTACCCCTACCAACATGTGCCATATTTGCAACGTTACCCCGAAAGGCCGGCGACAATTGAGACTTTAATGGGGATGATAGGTAACGTCGACATCAACGTGCACAACGGTAGGGTAGACAACTACCTTGCCCAATATCCCGGCTATCACCAAATGGCCCAACAAGGGTACATTGACCCGAGAGGACCATTGCCCTCTTGGGCGAGGCTGGAGCTCCTATTCCCTTCTTATGATGGCCAAGGTGGCCAAGGGAACCACGGAGGACGTGGAGCACGTGGCGGGTATGGAGGTTTTGGTGGCCAAGGAGGCCAAGGAAGTAGACACCACGGCGGGAGTGGCCATTACTATGAGGAGGATTCCGACGACCAATGAACCCTCCTCCATCCACCACTCCATTTGTATGATACTCCCTCTTTCTCCCTTCAACTCATGTAACTAACTTTGCAAATTGTATAGTATACTAACTTACATACACTCATGCATAGTCATTGATGATTAAACTTCTTCCTTTTTCTAGCACTAGCAATAGTGTTTTACTCAGTTTGGGGAGGTTTAACCATAGATGACCCGAGTTAATCCAAATTAGCTCTCCATTCATAAACCTAAAAACACAAAAACATGTCTTTCATTTTCATTCCCGACTCCTACCTTGTACATTGAGGACAATGTCCGAAATAAAGTGGGGGATGGGAATTTATATTCCAAAATACATAAAAATTTGAAAATTTTCGAAAAATCCCAAAAATATGTTCTTTTCTTTTCATAAAACCAAAAAATTCATAAAAATCGAAAAATGCAAAAAGCCAAAAATATGTTCTTTACTTTTGTAGTATAGAATTGTATATACTTGTGTGTTATTGTTCTCTTCTCACATAGGTACAACACTTCATTTGAGACATAAGCAAGGGAATGTGAAGACCACTTGGTATGATCGTTCTAATCCTTTATTCCCTTCCATTTCTTTTCATTGTTCATATGAGGAGGATGGGCTTATATGTCAAGGAGGATGTTGTGTATTTTGTTGTTGCGGTTTGTATACCTATGTGTTGTTATGAGCTTGCATTTAGTTTAATTGGCATGTAGTTTGTTAGAGCATTTGCATTAGACTTATATATATGTAGGTTGCATCATGGCATGTAGTTGCATTTAGAAAATGGTTTCGAAAATGCCTAATTGAGAAACTTGACATATGTGCATAAGGCCATTATAGATACTCTTTGTACTTAACACTTTGTTTACTAGAATAGCTTTGAAACACCCTTTTTAGTGTCATTCAAGTATCGTTCGACCCATGCACAAGAGCCTAGTCAAGAGTCCCTTTTGTGGTGTGATAACTCATTGGCTACCGTTTATTCCTAGGTGACCCTTGATACCATGCAACCGTTCTTTCAAATCTTACCATCTATGTTTTGCCAACAAAAAAAAAGGGAATTGGCACAAAAATTGTCAAATTGAGTTCAAGTTCAATCGAAACCAAAATGTTTGCAATCAAATAAGGAGCAAAAATAGACTCCTATGCTTTTCTAGAGTACGTACCCTTGCTACATATGGGGTTACTACTCTCAAATGTTCAAAAACGTCAAATCCAAAAGGGAAAGGCAAAATGCCAAAGTATCAAATGCCAAATCAATAAAAATGGCAAGAAATGTTTTCAAAAGCCAAATGCCACAAAATGGGGGGAAAAACAACCCAACGCAAACCACTGTCGTGAAACTCATACATCTTGAAACCCTTTTATCCATCGGTGGTCCTATTTGTTGCATGGTGGAGAGGGGACGACCCTTTTTCTTGCCTAGGCAAGAAGGGAATTCCGCGATCCTATAGTGTTTTATAACACCATAAGGACTATACTCTTGACGAAAGCCCCTAGTAATTGCGGACGAACGTAACCAAGACTAACACTACTAGGAGGTGATTCATTTCTATCCTTTTAAGCTTAGTAGTTTGTAGAACTAGTATCTACGAAGGAGTATGTACGTGTGAATTGTTTCTCTTTTACTGCTCTCGCCACTTAGATGAGGAAAGTGGTGACTTCTTTTGTAGATGAATCCATTACTTGTTTTGTGTGCTTAATGTTGGATGCATCGCCATTTTGGCAAGCCCCACCTTGCTTTACAAGAAGGTATCTTACCTCATGCATACTTTTTTGTGAGTTGAAGGGGCGGAGTGAGACCCGCTAATTGTCTCACATCGGATATGCTAGTAGTAGTAGTAGTATAATAAGGGTCATGGTTTTTGTTCACCTCTTTGCTCGGGACGAGCAAAGGTTCGGTTTGGGGATATTTGATGTGATCGAAATATACGCACTTTTACCCCCTTAACGAACCTAGTTTCACATACTTTTATGCACTTATTAGAGTCCTTTCGTGCTCTTTAGCTTCCTATTTGCTTTTCTATTGGGTTTTGGCTTGCTTGTAGGCGGAGGAGCTAAATCGTGCTTAAATGGAGCATTTCGGAGCTAAAATGACGATATCCAAGGACCTAGCATGTAGAGGAGACATAACCAAAGGCTTAAGTCAAGAAATGAAGCCAAGTAAAGAAGCCTCCACGGGCTTGGAGGACACCCCCACGAGTTTTGAAGCAGAACGAAGCAAAAAGGGACATTTGTACCCATGACCCGGGCGACTTGGAGAGAACCCGGGCGGGTCGTGCCCAACCCGAGCGACTTTCTCTCGACCCGAGCGGGTCCGAGGTACAAAAGCCCGGGACGACTTCCTTGTGACCCGGGCTGCCCCTAATTACTCCGCGGAGATCTTGAACGATACTTTACCTCTACTTAACCTAATCTTGTACTTAGTATAAATACCCAACTTGTAATAATTCTAGGGTTATGCCCACTTAGATTAGAGTTAGGCTTGACAAGCCCCCTATAGGAGTAGATTAGAATAGATCAACCTTTAATCATTCAACAATTGTTTTTCAAGCTTTCCACAATTAATATTAATCTTTCAACATTCAATCTTTCAATACTTGTTCATTAGATTAGTCTTGAATCTCTTGGGTTTATGATTGAAGATTGGTGACAAGTCTTCATCTTTATACAAGGATTCTCCTTTATTTATGTTCATCTCCTTTATGTTGGTATACTTCTTAATCCCTCTATTTACTTGTTAATCCTTTGTTTATTTCCTTGCTTATTCACCATGTTTGTTCATGCTAAGATATTTGACCCCATTGATTGCATGACCCATATGAGAATGAGTGAGTAGTAACCTTGCTAGGACTAGTGAGGAATTATGGGGGAGATTAAAGGGTAAATCCATACCACATGATGAGTTGTTTGGTTGATTAAATTGTTGTTGTATTATCTAGTCTTATGCATGCCTTATGTTTGATGAAATGCTTGAATGAAAAAACTTGCATTGATTCTCTTTTGTCCAAGCAAACCCTGTAAGATCGAAAGACTCAAGGCTTGCTAGGCTACTATTCAACCTTCGTCGTAAGATCGAAAGCCTCGATTGAGGGTTAGACCGTGCTTAAGTCTAGTAGGGAGGTTAGGGTCTACAGTGTGTCACTAACCCTTTCCGACCTAAGGGTTGTAAGATCGAAAGCCTCGGCCCTATTCTATTACGACCTCGACCATACACTAAGACTCATCCCTTGGACTACCATTTGATCACCCATGTGAACCCACTCTTCCTAGTTTTCCTCCTTATTGTTTTAATCCTTGTCGTTTATTGCTTTCATTAGTTTAGACTACAAACTCCTCCATAATTGTGACACTTGCATGATTAGGATAGATAAACTTAGAACCCAAAGCTCACCGTCCCATGGATCGACCTCGACTTACTCACTAGCTAGTTAGTGTGTTGAGCATATAAATGTGTTTGATTGGGTGTGACGACTAAGCCCACATCACATACATTATTACTTTTTTAAAAAGAATCACTCCTCTCATTAATAATTTCAGCGTCATAGTAGATTCGGGCATGTTAATAAAAAGCGGAAGAAGGCCATGTATAATGTACGAAACAACATAGTCAGAAACATCCGGTGAGGAAATGGATCCGTTGTTGAGAGTGATAGTGAAGATGAAAGTGATGAGGATTATGATGATATGGAAATAAATGGTTAGAAAAAAAAAAGATATAATATGTGATTTATTTTTTTATCGTAATGTAACAAACCAATATATATAAAGCGGAAAAATGTTATTATCTTACCTTGTGTTTTAGACAATAATTTTTTTTTTTATCAATGTTCTCTATTGGCAAGTAATAATATTATCTTAATAATAATAATAATAGTAATAGTAATAGTAATAGTAATAGTAATAGTAATAGTAATAATAAGAATAATAACAACAGCAACAATAACAACAATAATAATAAGAATAATAATAACAACAATAACAACAATAACAACAATAATAATAAGAATAAAAAAAATTAAATAATACTTAATTTAAATTAAATTAAAGTGAATTAAGTTAATTTAAGTTCGGATCCTATAAGTTCAGTTCAGAAAAGTTCAGATCCTATAAGTTCAGTTCAGTTTAGATCCCATAAGTTCAGTTCAGTTCAGATTCTATAAGTTCAGCTCAGTTCAGATCCTATAAGTTCATTTCAGTTCAGTTCAGATCCTATAAATTCAGTTCAGATCCTATAAGTTCAGTTTAGATCCAATAAGTTCAGTTCAATTCAGATCATATCCGTTTTAGTCCAAAAGAACAGGGCATTTGTAAAGGCTTGAAGGTAACCATCAGGGAAACTAACGGATGCAATTTGTTTGCTTTGATTGGACTTCTTTAGCTTTCTTGTTCCTTTGAGTATTTTATTAAGTGCTGCATTACTTTTGGTTTTGTTTGGATCTAGATCTATTTTCCTCTTTTATTTTCGGTTTAAATATTGTTTTCTTCTTTATTGGGCTTTTAAGGATTCCGACTTTCGTTTGAGAGTCTTATTTTTGCCCATGTTATCTTGGTTCTTCTATGGTAATTTGAAAGTCTTTCTCTTTCTTTTACCGTTTTCATCTGTGAGAATGTCATAGGTTGATTTCGATTAACCTAGTTTCTTTACCTTATAAAAAAAAAATTAACACTCTTTAAGCCACCTCTTTCTCCTCCTCCTCCCCTTCCCCTTCCTCTTCATCCTCATTATCTTCCTTCCCACCATCATTCTCGCCTACTTTTCCACCTTACTCTGCTTCGCGAGATTCCATGCTAAAGAAGGAGCAATTATACATATATATTCTAGACTATTATTGAGCTAAAATCACCCTCGTCCTTCCCCTTCTTATTCTTCGCCTCTTTCCAAAATTTGGTTAAAAAAGCAATAAGATTGTATTGTCAACCGATTGTCCAAAAAAAAAAAGATTGGTTTGTCCTCTTTTATGTTAAGAAATACTCCCTCCGATCCAGACAAATGGTAATATAGGAAAAAATGGTTATTTAAGAAAAGGCAAAAAAATGAGGGGTAAAGTAGGAAAGTTTGATTGGGGCCACATGAGTTTAGGACCTTAGGTGGTTAAATAAGTAGTTGGTGAGTGAGTGAGTGAGTTGATGGTAAAATTGTAAATAGGTAGTGAATGTAAGGTAATTTAGTCATTTCCATGCGAAATATAGTATGTTACCATTGGTGTGGTTCATCCATTTTAGGTAAGTGTTACCAATCTGTCTGGATCGGAGGGAGTACTAATTATCATAGAACTCTTTGAAAACTTAATCGAATCGTGCGAGTTAATGGGTTTTTGAACATTATCCTCTTCTCATGTAAAACTAACCAAGTATTGTTCAATAACGTTGTAAGAATATTGGGTACAGCGCGTGCAATACCCTAACATATTTAGTTCAACGCAGTTTGCCATTAGGGTTTTTCCCATTTATGCCTCCGTGGTTTTCACTTTTCTCATCTGTACCCCTTCGTATGACAACTTCTTAACTGTACCCTTAAACTTAATTAGTTGGCCCATCCGTAGCCAATCTCACTTAGTCCGTCTATTTTAGACGTTAAGTGCCAAGTTGTCACTCCTTTTGCCAAACAAGCGTCCAATTGGCAGTGACTTGGATTTTTTTTGTTTTTATTTTCTTTTTTTTTTCCTAAAAACTTTCCCTTCATAACTTTCCTCTATCTTCTCCTATATAGGAGAAGATGAAGGGAATAGGAGAAGATAGAGGGACGTTATGGTGGGAAAAATTGAATTATATAGGAGAAGATGGAGTGAAGTTATGGAGGGAAAGTTTTTAGGAAAAAAGAAACAAAAAAAAATCCAAGTCAATGCTAATTAGATGCTTGCTTGGCAAAAGGAGTTCCAACTTGGCACTTAACGTCTAAAATAGACGGACTAGGTGAGATTGGCTGCGGATGTGTCCAGCTAATTAAGTTTAAGGGTACAGTTAAGAAGTTGTCATACGAAGGGGTACAGATGGAAAAAGTGAAAACCATGGGAGCATAAATGGGAAAAACCCAAGTTCTTTTGATTACCTCTTGAACTTCATTATGGGAAAGTTCAGGAGATATGGTATTAATGGATATGGTATTAATGGCTAACTAAATTTATTTAAAAAACTACTTAAAATTGGGTACGCCGCACGTGACACCCCAAATTACACATGTGATTAGGATCACCTCTCTTTGCAAGTAGTGATTGAATACTAACTTATGACAATAAGAACCAACAGGGACCGTAGGACAGAAAATAAGATTTAAACAGACATATTCAACAATTTTCCCATATTTCTGGAAGGAGTTTCGATAGGAAATGGGTAGTTAGAGTTGCAAAGTCAAGTCATCTTAGCTCGGATAACTCGATGTCTTAAAACACAAATGAATGGTGTTCATGCAGATCTGTGTAATGCCTATTCATACTAATACTAATATAAGTTCTTTCCTCGGCTAGCGAACCACGTGCTTGCAATCCTTCATCATGACACGTGCTAGCGACTCCCGTCATCTTGAATTCCTATTGTAACGTGTAGAGTAAATTACTTGCTCTAAACTTCTACGCCTAGCTCGTCTATCTTCAGGCTTTCGGTCTCCCATCTTGATGCCTCCCTTTCCTCTTTACTTGGTCTTTGTAGTCACTTGCCTAGCAACACTAACACGAAGGCATCACAAACCATCAAACCAGGATAACTTGAAATAACTAACAAAGATCATTCTTTTTATCAAGCAACCATTTATCATATCATATAATCTCAATTATTCATAAGCAAATAAAAAATTAGGTTGTAAAATGATGAACTCGCTATCTTCTCTTTTCGTTGGCTGTCGAGTGTGTTGTTTTATTGCGTAGAACTTGGTGATTGGCTCTGTTTCTTTCCCCCTCTCGCGCTATTGGGAAAAATAGTGAAGCGAAGAATATTTACACAAAACTTAACCTAAAGCTTGAGTATTTCACTTATTGGATCAGGTGATTGACTTCACCAATGTTGTAGCCCCTATTTCCCCTGAGACAGCCACCTTAAAATGTTTGTCGTTTACAACAAAAAGAACTTCAAACACTATTCAGTTTCAAACACTATCCAGCTTCAGGTCCTCACCCAAAAGATTACAAACATGCCAAATTTGACCCGGGAAACTTATTCGTTGACATAAATGTCTAGTTTTCACAGTGCTTAATTCATAATATCTTGTATCTAACATTTTTTTTTCAAACAACAATGTGACTCTCACTTTGTTTTTGTTTTTTCCATATTCGGTTTTCATATACTTATATGATTTACTTGGTTATTATTAATGAATAATAAGCACTTGCAACACAGGAAAGTTAAACTTAGACTGTAGTTAAGGGGGAAAAAACAAAAAAGAAAATATATTGTTCTTCCTTAAAAATAGTCCCTTCAGCAAACAAGAGACCTATTTACCGATTGTCTTATAAAAAAAAAGTAAAAAAAAAAAAAAAAAAAACCTTCCATTGTTCCTAAAAATTAGATAATAAAATACTGGATTTGGGTTCTTTTATGTTCCCCTAGTTTTGTAATGAAATGTGAGTTTCTAAGTTCCCTTATCATGCTTGGGTGTATTTCAGCAGACATGACAATGCAAGAATATAAGAATGTTCAAGGCATGTTTCAGGCTAAAAATAACCTCCACAATCAGTATACATTTCCTACATTTCATGTTCAGGGTGATAGATGGACCATGTCAACCAAAACCTTAAGGTGATGGTTGAGGCCCAACTATTATAGTTATTCTTAATACGCTCCCTCACTCAAATGCTCATTGGGCTTGAAGAGTGGTTAGTGTGCACAGGCATCCCCGTACCGTGTGCTGGGTTTCCACTCCGAGAGTTTTTGAGGAGTTTTGAGGTTGCCAAGATTTGAACCCGTGACCTTCAGTCACACTGACTCTGATACCATGATAGATGAACCATCTCAACCAAAACCTTAAGGTGATAGTTGAGGCCCAACTATTATAGTTATTCTTAATACAGGGAACTTCCTTATCCCCATACCTAAGTGGTTTGTAGCAAATTGGCGCTCTATATTGTCTCCACATAGCATGAAATGAGTAGTGTTACTTGAAACAAATTACACATTAATAGTTTGCTTCACAATGTTCAATCACATTAAAATCGGCTTTGTATATATCTCTCCCTCTTCAACTCCCTCGCCCTCGCCCTCGCCCTCGCTACCTCTCTCTTTCGACTTCCATTTTTGTTCACATAGTTACCCATTTCCTTGCCTCCCTCGCTCCTATTCCATCTCTATTTCCTTTACTTCTGTTTACTTATTCATTATTTTATCTATCTCCTTCCTCTCCTTATCTCTTTGTTTGTTCACATATTCATCCCTTCTCTCACTCTCTCTTTTCATCTTATCTCTCATCCTTTTATTCACATATTAACTCATATCCTTTTCCTCCTCCTCCCTCTCCATATCCTTCACTCACTTGTTTCGTACTTCATCATTTCCCTTCCTCTCACCTTTCCACTGGTTCCATCTCTTTCTCTCTCTTTCGCCACATATTCACTTATTTCCTTTTCCTCCATACCTGTTCATTTCCCTCACTTTTGTTCAGAGTTCAGACACCCCCCTCCCCCCCTCCCTTATTACACCCATTTCCTTTTCTTTCCCTCTTTCCATCTTCTGCGCTTATTTACCGTTTTATCTCTCTCTATTCAAGTCTAACTGTAAAAGCATATGTTACTCCGTATCTCTTATGTTGAGTAACCCCAAAGTTTCCATATCTACTGTAAATTTCATGTCAATACGATTTAACAGGACTTCGGAGAATCATCAGACTACAGAGAATCATCAGAGCATGAAACACAAATTGGCCTGGGATAAGAGTAATAGAGTAAAACAAACACAACTTTAACAAACAAGACGTTTAAACACATCAAAAAGTGATTTAATTGACGGCCTCTTAGTCTTCGTGCTTTTCTTCTCTAGTTCAGCTGCATAGGTATGAGCAGATGAATTGTCAAACTGCAGTCATGAAATCCAATCCAACAGATAGGTAGGCAGAGGTTCAAGACAACAATACTTCTCCTAGAACTTGATAATGATTCACAATGTCAAAGTGCTTAAAGTTCTTTCAGATTCCGGAAATAATATAAAAGCGTTACTAACTTTTTTTAACCTGATAATAATTCACAATTTCCAAAACAATAACCTTGGGCTTGACTAACTTTTTAAAACTTGATAATGATTTACAATTTCCGAAAGAACCAATATCACACGACGACATTTCTGGCCAAGTAATAAGGCAGAAAATGTTGTGTACAAACATCCTTAGGATATGCTGAAATAAATACTACTCCAGTACTCCCCCCTACACGCTGAAATTGCCCCTTTTCCTTACGCGTCCAATTTCAACAGAATAGGCCCATATCTTCGTTTGATAGTTTTTGAATTCAAAATGGCTTTATTGTCCTAGTCGAGTCGCAGTTAAAACACGGAACACATTCATTTAGATCAGTATACCACATGAGAAGGTTGTGAGGTAAGGTCAATGACTTATATCCAGATGGAATCTTTCATACTGATGCTAGTGAGCTGAGATCCAATTCCATCACATCAATTTTAGCATCTGGGATTTCTTCAAGTATTTTCTCTTTAACCATAGTGCCGGCACTGCCATTCCCCACAGCCATAACAACACGAACATCGCGCATAACCAGAGTACCTATTGTTTTCACTCCAATACAGATTTATGAACTTCAATTATAGACATGAAACCTCAAATGCTAGAGACTAACGTCACCCACTTAAGAGTTACAACATAGTACTCCTATCACAATAAAATTAGAATCAGACTCCGTAAACTCATGGAGTTGACAGCTGACTACTAACAGACATGACAACTAATAACAACAACAAACAACAATATTGAAATTTTTCAACTTACACGGTTAAAGCAAACATAACCAAGTTCTAACGGCAAATATTTTCAGGTAATTCTGCCCTCCATCAACTTACCAGTAAGCAATTCCCCTTTGACAATGTGATCTTTCCACCATATGCCAGA
>JAGPOY010005080.1:0-11319 GCA_018983105.1 Silene uniflora | reverse complement strand
ACCCAACAACACAACCCCCATCACCACGACTGCCAAAACCTCCGCTAAACTATCACGCAACCCCAAACTTAATCGTGAGACAAAAACAGAAACAGGGGACCTTACCTACTCAGGCCGTCGAACTGCGCTTTTCCGGCAACCTGTACTGCTCACTGCCACCCCTAGCGGTCTCCCTGGACTCACGGCGCTCCCTACTTCCTTTGCCCTCAACGAAACCCGCGCGTTCTGGTTGATTGATGGTGTTGCAGCGTGAAGAAAGAAGGGATGATGATGGTGTTGATAGAAATGACGGTAGGAGTAGAGTAGGAGGGATTAGGGTTAAAAAATGAAAATGGGTGATTAGGGTTGGGTAATTCCGGGTAAAAGGGTTATGGGTAAATGGGTAATCCGCTATCTCGACCCAATTATTAACATAAAATGAAATCCCGACTCAACATTTACGATATCAACCCGATCAATTACATAACGCTATTACGATATAATTACTATAATAATATCCATTTACTTATAATAATAACCGTTTAACGATTATAAAATACAGGGTATTACATTTTTAGATAAACAATTTTTAAAACTATAATAGTTTGTCATTAAAATGGTCACATTTTGTAGTTAAAATGACGACATTTGGCCCGTCTTCAGCTTGTGACGAAAAGTGACCGTCTTCAATGAGAATTTGTGCAAATCTTTATGTTTTTATAGAGAAATTTCTCACCGACTTATATTTAAAATACTCTGTAGATAGTAAATGATAAGAGTAATGAGAAAATAAAATAGGACGAACTATTGTCATCCATATCTTATTTCAATTTTCAAGATTATTTTATTAAGAATAAAAATAATGATTTCATATTATTTCAATTTTTCAAGTCATCTTAATGTGTATCCTATTTCAATTTTCATCAAAAGTCACAATCTCATAGTATTGTAAAATGGCCTTCACTAATCAATTTTCAACACGACTGAGCACTTAAATCAATTAGTATGAGGTTGTTCTTGTAGTCTGAGATATTGAGTCCAAACTTTGAGAAAACAACAAAGTTAAAATTCATGAAAGAGAGTTTTATCGCTCTAGTGGTCCAATCGACTCAATTTTGAATAAAACCGGATTGTATACAGAAAAAAGAAAAAAAGAAACTAATCGACCGACAATTCAGATTAAACTAGATTGTATACAACCAAAAAAAGAAAAAACTAATCCACAAACGGTGTCAAGAGATGTGTAGAAACTATTTAAAGTACGAGATTTTTTTTTTCTTTATGTAAAGGGAGTTAATATACGGACAAATTTATTATTAACAAGATTCAACACATGTTAAATGTACTATCGTTCATAACTTTACTAGCTAAAACCTTATTCTTTTGGGCCGAATGGAGCTAAACTGGACTGAATGGAGCTATAGTGAGCTGATTGGGCTGAAACAACGAGCTGAACTAAATCGAAATTTGCTGAGATAAATAGAACTGAAACAAGTTTAGTTGAAAATCTGAAATAAAGTAAGTTGAATTGAGTTAAACTGAACTGAAGTGAGCTAAATAAAAGTTGAAATTAGACCAAAAATAACATGGTCTAACTTTTAATATTTGTCGAGACGATTTTATTTTAAATCACCGTCACAAATGAGAATTTGTGAATTTATATAAGAAGCGAAGTGATAAAGGCCAGCTTTTAGTCACGTGGAAAAAAGTACGTGTCAAAGTGTGGTTGAACCGGCGGCTTTAAAAAACTAACCTAATTTGTTGACAGCCAGCTCGGATGTCCTCGTAGGACATTTCTGTGTTTGGGGCTTTGACAATTATGAAGTAGGGTTGCTAGACCACACGTGTCGATTTATTATTGGCCTAAGGCGGGTGTACGTAGAAATGCAATGAAAATATGGTTTGTGGGAGGAAAAGATACGTAAAATGTTACTACTCCACAAACTAGATCTTCTCCTTTTTCTAATTTTAACCTTCTTTGATTCAGATTTTACGTCTATGCCATTCTTGTTAGAGCTTGTGTGTTTTTTGTGTAAGACGGTTTACATTAGTATAATTGTAAAATAGATTTAAATATAATTTCGTTTAGTAAGTAAAAATAGTTACTTAAAGTTCATATTTTACGATATATTTTAGTGAAAAACGCCTTGCACATATATTTGTGTTATTGACTTATTATTGTTGAGGTTTATACTCTGCATTTTAATAGTTTAAATTCCTAAATTTTTAAGAGTCAAGGTGTTTCATTGATTGAACTATTGAATTATTATATTTGTCTTCTTTTCTTTAGTCACGCACATTGTACCTTTCATTTATAAATATGTACTCTGTATAAATATAGCTCTCTTACCATCATACCCCTCAATGTGTGAACCGTCTCTCACAAGTTTTTGTGTTTTAATAAAGGGTGTCCTTATATTTAGTATCGATAATCTTAAAACGTAAAATAACTTATATACGGAGTATGTGAAATGCAATTATTGTGTATTTGTGATAACTTAATTAAGGCTTGCATCCATATAATGAATGTAGACAAGTTATTTGTAAACCGTAGTTTAAATAGTACTTTTTCTTATTTTTTTAGCCAACTAGGATTATCTTTTCATTACTTCAATCTAATAACCTAAGGATCGATGCATGCTATCTAGAACATTATCTGTCTATTTGTATATTGTACCCTTGCACATAAGTCCATAACCTGCAATAATTACAAAGATAATGTAAACTATCAATAACTTCATTACCACCAATTAAAAATATGATCAATAATTAAGAACCGTCGAAACTTAAAACATGTCAATTATGGTAGATAAAACAAAAGGAAAAAAGCCTATCGTGCTAGTGACATACATTAAAAAGTTTTGTCATATACTCTACTCAAGTAAGACTATAAGAACATATTTATCACGTTTACATTTCAAAGTCGATATTATCATTCTGAGAAAGACGTACTGATCGAGAAAATATACTATAAAATCTATATCAATGGTGCTTGTTTAACAAAAGATTCCCTTAACACTTTATATTAATCTTGTCACATGGGAGTATTATTTATAGGCACTAACAAACTAAAAAGACTATTTTTATAGAACACACAATAAAAGGACTTAAACAGTATTTTAAGTGACTTTTGCTTAGTGAAGCTTGATGACAGTGGTGATGTACATGAATTTTATTTTTATAGTAATAAAGTAGACTTTACTTATTAGTGACTATTGTCCTTTTGTGAGAGTTATAAATATATTTGGACTAATTAAATGTAAGCATAAAATGGCCTTTCGTTCATTGTATGAGCCCTTTTGACTGATTAATTTCCGTCCAGAAAAATTTAAGAGTGCCACCAAAATGATGGCTCACTTTGATTTCGATTGTATTAAATTCTGGTCATTTATTTATATATTTTACTTTAAAATATCTCATATATTTATTTACAAGTGACTTTTCTATGTTGAAAATGGTTTGTTTCATGGGTACTTTGACCAATCATATAATTATATGTGTAGGAGAATAACAATAATACAAAGGATAAATTACAAATACGTTGTGCTTATTTGTAATTTATCCTAATATAAATGATCTCTCTTTTTCTTTTCTGATCTTTATGGCAAAAATGAAGGTATAAGAAGAATAACTTAGTAAAAAGTCGATACTGTAATAATGACTATAAAAAGCAAAATAAAAGGATTATCCAATTTGTGTTTACCATTAAAACTCAATTGGGTCACGAGTATCAAATAAATTTAAGAAACCCTTCTCCAAAAGACTATTTCACACCCTATATAAAAGGAAAAACTTACTTTTTGTAGTATATAATTCTTGAACGTGGACATTTAACTAGCAAATTAGACTCTAAAAAAAAATAATCAAAAACCTGATTATGAAAATCTTTTAAACTCGATCACCATTAGTCGATCTGATTGGAGTACTCCGTTAACTTTTGCGTTTGACAATTGCTCTTGCTTACTTCCATCTTAACTTATGATTTTTTAATATTCGTTGAATCCTGCCTTTGTTCTAAATGAATGTGAAAACCGTCTTAAATTAAAATTAGGAATATTCTATATGATACCCCTTTACTTTTCGAGTTTCTACGTGATACCCCTATACTTTTTAAAACATACATGGTACCCCTAATTGTTGTCATTACCACTAAGTGTACCCCTAAACTTTATTTTCCGTCAATTTAACTCGGTTTTAGGCGTTAAGTGCTTATTTGGACGCATAACCAAGCTTGCCATTTATCATCCCATAACATAGGGACTCTATTAGGCTCAATATCCATCTATGAACGTGATAATTTGGCATGGGATCAACAAATTTTCCGTCAAAAATTTTTTAACCCATATATATCAATAAATATTAGAATCGAGATGGATATTGAGCCTAATAGAGTCCATTTGTCACGGGAATAAATGACAAACTTGGTTACGCGTCCAAGTCATCACTTAACGCCTAAAACTGAGTTTAATTGACGGAAAATAAAGTTTAGGGGTATACTTAGTGATAATGACAATAATTAGGGGTACCATTGATATTTTAAAAAGTATAAGGGTACCACGTAGAAACTCGAAAAGTTAAAGAATACCATGTAGAATATCCCTTAAAATTATGTCAAATAAGGAATTATGTTTGAACTTTGAGGAGAGTAGATGGGGTTGGATATTAGAAGAAGAAGTAGGTAAGGGTATTCACAAAATCTCATTGAAGACATACTATATCCGTCACAAATGAAGACGGATACCATTTTCTCTCACAAAATACCCATGAGATGTGAGTGAGGGAGCACATGGAGGGTGCCCACCTTATCCCCTCTAACCATTTCCTCTCACAAATTATCCGTTGCAAGATCCGACCCGTCTTCAGCAAGACTCTTTGGAGGGTATTAAAGTAACAAAAGAAACCAAATAGAGTAATCACATAACACAAGTACACAACATAATAAAATAAAAAGTAAACCTTATCCAAAACCAAGGTTAAAAACCTAACTATGGTAAATCCCATTTATTTCTCTCTCTACATTTTCTATTTCATTTTTGCTTCTTCTTCAAGTTCATCACCCCTTTCTCTCTTTCTCTCTCTAAATTAAATTAAATTAAATTGTCACTACTAAACATTTCTCAACTATTTCCCTCAATTTCTGGTTAGTCAACTTTATCATTATCCACTTAATTTTATCTTATTTGATCTCTACTTTACTCTTTAATCACTTTATTTATGCTTAATATATGTTTAATTATTAATTAACAGTAATTTTCTGGGTTTTATTGAATTTTTTATATACTGTTTTAGTTGATGAACTCAAAATTATAATACCCAGATCGTGTTTTTGTTTGATTTTATCTTATTTGTAAGTTTAAGCTTAATGGGTATTAATTTTTTGTTTTAATTATTTAATTATTTTCATTTTTGTTTGATTGGGTATAGTAAAGATTTGATATTTGGATTCTGTAATAATTTTTTTTGTTAATTATTGTATTAATTTGATTTTGTTTGATTGGGTGTAGTAAAGATTTGATATATATTTTTTGATGTGAAATGGTATATTAGCTTGAGTTTTAGGTGTTTTTTTTAAATTATTTTCATGTGCTTTGTATTAATTTTGTTTAATTATTGTATTAATTTGATTTTGTGTAGTAAATATTTGATTTTTGATTTGAATTTGGTATTTTAGTTTGAGTTTTAGGTGTTTGTATTTATGTGATTGATTTCTTAATATATTTGTGTTGATTTGCTAATTAAGGAAAGAATAATTCTTTCATTGTGTAGAACAAATGGGCTTTATTTTGAAGATGTCACATCTATGAAGTAATGGGTTTGTTTTGGCTAGATTTTGATTGTATTCATAAGTAACATGTGATTAATTTGATAAAGTTTTGGATTTTCCGATTTCTGGAGTTTTATGTAGAGGTTGATTAGGTCAATTCTAGTTAATGGGTAGTTGAGATATTAGAGATTGGATTAGTAGAAGTTGGGGGGTAGAGTGGAGTGTAATGATTTAATAAGCTAGAATTATCAGAGGTAATATGATGAGGGAAGAAAATACCTCGGCCGATATGTCGTTTTCATTTTTCGAGAGGAAAGAAGAAAAGAAAAGGAAATTGGCTCTAGGGTTGGTGTGGATTTTCAATTTCTGAAATAGGGGGTGTGATTTGTTAGTTTTCTTTCCGTTTTGTAGAGACGGTGTTGAACTTCAGGATGATGTTCATTTGCACTTGCTGAGTTCGCCATCAAGGGGGTATCTGGTTGCATTGTGTAAATTTTAGACAACTCTATGTGGTTCGACCCCCCCAATGCGCACACATACACGCACACATACACTGACATGATTTTGTTGTATGTGGCCAAGGATAATTCTATACTGATTGTAGGATATGATGGTGAAGGTTATACATTTCCTAGAGTGGCTTTGGTATGGAACAATCTTGGGACACTCAAATATAGCATAGTCGTAACTGAACAATCTTCATTTTTGTTTCATTTTTGGGCTCGAAGAAGGTTTGGAAGAAATGTGGGTTTTCTCATGACATTGACTTCTTCAAGCTTTGATCATTTCATAGTTTTTATTTTCTTTAAGCTGGTTATTCAAATCCATTGTTATCGACTTAGTGGACCTGGTTATGCTCTTTTCATATTCAATCTCTCATTAAGCCATTTCCTTCTATTTTAGAAAGATTAAAATGTTATCTTTTCAGTTTTTGACTAATATCTTGTCTTCGGCTTCGAGGTTGCCCATTTACGAAATTACGTGTGACAAGAGCTGTGAACATAGGTTCTACTAGCGTTCTTGTCCCTACCTAACTCAGTTGCCGTCATGCCAGTTCTGCAAATAACTGGAATGTTTCAGTCTACTCTTGTATGAGAAAAATATGGATAGGAATTTATGAATATTGAGTATCACTTTTTACTATCTAGTTATCTGACTAATAACCTGAAAAGTTGCATGAATTAGACATTAGTGATATTATTGTGGTTAATGTGATGCATGTATAACTATCTCAGTGTCTCTTGGTAGC
Organism: Silene uniflora; assembly: GCA_018983105.1. Lineage (NCBI taxonomy): Eukaryota > Viridiplantae > Streptophyta > Magnoliopsida > Caryophyllales > Caryophyllaceae > Silene > Silene uniflora. The sequence goes on along the minus strand of JAGPOY010005080.1, from coordinate 4,327 downwards.
GTGCTATCATTCATTTTCATGTAGCTGTCGTATCTCACATACTTCCATTTTTTCACCAATATCAGATCTTCTGTATGCTTGAGCTCCCAGGCGGATTCTGCTACTTGTCATGGCTTCGAGGTCATATGGAAACTTGTTGGGGCTTGTCTCTGGTGATCTTCTAGATATTCCGCATACTCCTAGAACTCTTCCACGGGTTATGACTGTGCCCGGAATTATCTCTGACTTGGATGGTCGTGAAAGTAGTGGTGATGAAACAGATGTATCTGTTGTTCGTGAGCGGAAAATTATCGTTGCAAATTCGCTTCCTCTGAATGCTTTGAAGGATGTGGAAACGGGAAAGTGGTGCTTCACCTTCGATGAAGATTCAATTTACCTGAATTTGAAAAATGGACTGTCACCTGATACTGAGGTTATCTATGTTGGGTCTCTGAAGGTTGAAATTGATCTTTCTGAGCAGGAAGAGGTTTCCCAGAGGCTCCTCAAGGATTTCAAATGTGTTCCCACATTTCTTCCCCAAGACATTCATAAGAAATTTTATCATGGGTGTTGCAAGCAATATTTGTGGCCTCTTTTCCATTACATGCTACCTATGTGCCCTGACCATGGTGATCGTTTCGATCGCTCTCTTTGGCAAGCATATGTTTCTGCTAATAAAATATTTGCTGATAAGGTTATGGAAGTCATTAATCCGGAGGATGACTTTGTATGGGTACATGATTATCACCTCATGGTCCTGCCTACTTTCCTAAGGAAGCGATTTTATCGTGTGAAGTTGGGATTCTTTCTTCATAGTCCTTTCCCTTCGTCAGAAATTTACCGAACCTTACCAGTTAGGGATGACATTCTGAGAGGTCTTTTGAACTGCGATTTAGTAGGTTTTCACACATTTGATTATGCCCGGCACTTCCTGTCATGCTGCAGTAGGATGCTTGGGTTGGACTATGAATCGAAGAGAGGGCACATTGGGCTAGATTATTTTGGACGCACTGTTTACATTAAAATATTGCCTGTGGGTATTCATGTTGGTCGGTTGACATCTGTCTTAAATCTTCCCTCCACATCAGCGAAAGTAAAAGAGATTCAAGAAAAGTTCAAAGGAAAAAAAGTGATAATTGGGATTGATGATATGGATATCTTCAAGGGCATAAATTTGAAGTTGATGGCCATCGAGCAATTATTACATCAAAACTCGAAGTTCGTAGGCAAGCTGGTCCTGGTTCAAATCATAAATCCCGCTCGAAGCACAGGCAAGGATGTACAAGAAGCCAAGCGAGAGACATATATGATTGCTAAACGGATCAATGAAGTGTATGGCTCTCCAAATTACGAGCCTGTGATTCTCATTGACCGGCCTGTTCCACGTTCTGAGAAGTCAGCATACTATGCAATTGCTGAATGTTGCCTGGTCAATGCTGTGAGGGATGGGATGAATTTGGTTCCTTACAAGTATGTTGTCTGCAGGCAGGGAACACCTGCCCTTGATAAAGCTTTAGGTATCAAATCAGATACACCCCACACAAGCATGCTCGTGGTTTCAGAATTTATTGGATGTTCACCCTCTCTAAGTGGAGCCATCAGAGTTAACCCTTGGGACATTGATGATGTGGCTGAAGCCCTCAACGTAGCTCTTACAATGTCAGATTCCGAGAAACAACTACGGCATGAGAAACATTATCGCTATGTTAGCTCTCATGACGTGGCATATTGGGCCCGCAGCTTTCTCCAGGATTTGGAAAGAGCATGCAAGAGTCACTATAGCAAGCGTTGCTGGGGATTTGGGTTGGGGCTTGGTTTCAGAGTTGTTTCTCTTTCTCCGAGTTTCAGGAAGTTGGGTGTTGATCGCATTGTATCGACATATAGGAGGTGCAGTAGAAGGGTGATATTCCTGGATTATGATGGCACTCTCGTACCAAATAGCCGTATGAACAAATGTCCAACTCCTGAAGTGATCTCTCTTCTGAATGGTCTCTGCAGTGATCCTAAAAATACAGTGTTTGTTGTTAGTGGTAGAGGAAGAGATCCACTTGCTGAATGGCTTGGCCCTTGTCAGCTGTTGGGTATAGCAGCCGAGCATGGATACTTTTTGAGGTTTGTTCATTATAGATTTTGTTCTTCGAATTTGTGAATGTGTACTTATTTTTCGTTAACAGTGAGAACCAGCAGTACCTACCTTCGGTAAGCACCCAGTGAATTTCTAGGTATACGCATAAAGAGACCTGGGAAATGGGTTGAGTCAATTCGCGTTTGGATCATTTTGGGTATGCATGCATTCGGGGTAAGATCGGGGCATTTCGGTTAGGGTCTGTTCGGCTGTGTCATGATCTATTTATTTATCGATTTTGTACAGACCAAGAAACATTTGGGTAAGATTAGATTGGATTGGATGAATCAGTTCTACTTTCAAGTCAAATTAAAGCTTGACTGTTAGGGTATGGGTCAGATTAAGTCACTTTTGCCAGGTCTAGGCATACGTCTTACATGATAGCCTTTCAGGAAGGCTTAATCAGGCCAATGGCTCCCTCAAGGGTTTGAACCCGAGATCCAGTGAGCTGACTCATTAGTGCTTACATCAGATACCGAGAATTATATGAAAATACAAGACAATACAAGTACAAAAAGATTTACAATATGCTTATGTAAGCTGATCTGTCTTGCTGTTGTTGCAGGTGGAATAAGTCTGATGAGTGGGAGTCCATGTCCGTGGAGCTTGATTGGAAAGAGATTGTTGAACCTATCATGAGATCATACACCGAAGCAACGGATGGATCCACTATAGAGGTTAAAGAGAGCGGCCTAGTGTGGCACCATCAGGATGCAGACCCGGACTTTGGATCCTGGCAAGCAATGGAGTTGGTGGATCATCTTGAAAACGTGCTTGCTAATGAACCTGCTGTGGTTGCTAGGGGCCAGCACATTGTTGAAGCTAAGCCACAGGTACCTGTTTTTGTTGTCGCATTTATTACTTCTGTGTGCTCCTAGTCGCCTGTTTCCCAATTTCCGACACCCAGGTTATTATAGCTCTAGCCAAGGATGACGACTCTGTTACTCCAACTTGAGACTAGTATTTCCGATATATGAATATGTTTTGAGGTACAAGATGTTTCACTCCACCTGTATACCTAATTTTATGACGGTCCTTGTGTTTAAAAAAATCTCTTTATGACAAACAAATGCTCAGACATGTGCACGCGTCCAACACCTTTACATGTCTGAGTGACTTCTTTCAGGGATGGCGGTTCCACGTTACATAATTTTGAAAATGGGTGATAGGCCAAAGTTCTTGAACTTTCCTGTAATTGATAGCAACTTCAAATTTTTTGCGAACCACGGCTCTTCGTTATCCTCCTTTCCGCCATTTGTCGTTTTTTCCCAATCTGATCTTATCTCTTTTGGGTGTAATTCAGGGTGTGAGCAAGGGGCTTGTTGTGGAGAAGGTTATCTCAACACTAGTCAACGATGGAAAGAGACCAGATTTTCTCATGTGCATCGGGGATGACAGGTCTGACGAAGACATGTTTGAAAGCATATTGAAATCATCTTCTGATTCATCTCTACTCTTGAGTCCCGAAGTGTTCTGTTGTACGGTGGGGCAAAAGCCTAGCAAGGCTAAATACTATCTTGACGATACGTCTGAGGTTTCAAAGCTCCTTTCAGGCCTAGCTTCTGCTACTTCAACTCAAAAGCCACGGTATAATCCTCATGCACAAGTCTCTTTTGAAAGTTCTGTCTAATACCATGTGGCGTTCATTTAAATGACGATCCAATGAAAAAGATCACCATTAAAGAGGGGTGTGAGTTTCCATTAGCCTTCAAATTTCACGGTATCTATGAACTCGGGATTTCAAAGCTACTTTGTTGGAGACATCTAGGACTTGTACATGGTGAGAGAATCTGGAATTTACTTCGGTAACTTTAAGGGATGTCTGAGTGTTCTTTCAGTGTAAGACGTCCGTGATTGTACATAAAATGTGTTGGGATCCGTCAAGTTGTGAATTGTTTTCAAAGAGCATTTTCGGTTTGGTGGCAAAGTCCCCTTTGTATCGACAAGTTCTAACAAGTGGATTGGATGATCCAAACAAACCATCAAGAGATTCGAATTGATCTTGCCCAAGATCAACCGTACCCTTGGTGCTAACAAAAGTATATTAGCGGCGTGCTCAATCTTCCGAGATTGATTTCCTGTGTAGTTCTTTGAAAAAACTAATTGTTGTTACCATGGGGGTGAAATATAATTATCTTTTGTCTTGTAAATGTGTTTTAAAAAGATCGTCAGGAGACAACTGGAATCGTAATCACTAGGTAATGGCTTACTAAGAACATTTTC
>JAGPOY010005079.1:0-11320 GCA_018983105.1 Silene uniflora | reverse complement strand
GCAAGACTGTAAATATGTAATTAGGCAATTTTTTTTGGTAATTTTCATTATTCTGCTAGTATAATACTCTCTCGATATTTGAGGAAAAAAGTATACTATGAATAATACTCTCTATATGACAAAGAATAGTAGCATTATCATAATTTGATCGTATTTTAAAACTAAAAATTAATTAAATCTAATGATTTTTGAAAGTTAATTAATTTAAATGATTTTTGAGTTGTTTACCGAATTAAGAAGAAAAAAAATCGCTGAATTTATAGAAGAATAGAGGAAGGAGGAGAGAGAGTAATTAATTAGCTTGATGATCATGGGGGGTCCTACATCTACAAAAATCAAATTAATCCCTAAATTCCATCGACCAATAGGAAGCATTTAAATGCTTCAGCTTTTATAGTAAAGGGATTTTACAATGTAATTTTTTTTTGTTCTCATATCATAATATAATGACGTGAAATATGAAAAATTAGTGAGGGTGTTAATTTATCATGATCAAATAATACAAAAATAAAAACTCTATAAATACCACGCATTCATTGTGCGGGATCTAAACTAGTATAGACTAATACATTTGGACACTTTATTGATAATATCTGAATCGGCTTTAGCTTCACCCGGGACCCTTTTAACTCACAATTTGACAATTCATGAGGGGAGGTGCCTTATTGCAAGGCAAGTGAGGTCTTGCTCAAAATTTTGGTTCAAAATAGTACTAAACTACCAAGTAATGCATAGAAAAGAACCGATTAAAATGCACACACTTGCCTCATTCAAGTGGGGTTTTCAAAACCGAGCAAAGAGAGTCTATAGCGGAGGATGCCGACTCAAGGTCTTACCAAGGTGTCAAATCCCTTAGTTTAGGTCAAGCAACCCAAATTAACAACAAAGAATGCCTAAGAAAAAAATTCTAGGCGGGAAAAGGGAAGAACGTTGTCATACTCCCAAGATTGACACGACACACACAAGATTCGACTCCATATCAAGCCCTTTGACCAAAGGGGACCTAAGTATCGACTCTCACGGGTTTCGCTCATCACTCATTGAAAGAACAGGTGATTATTTGAAACAAAAGTAACCAAAAATCACTCTCATAACTCGACTTGCGAGGCATGCCCACATTCTAGCGTGGTACTCCATCCTATAGCCGCAAGAGAAATGTTAAAATGATGCACATACCAAAGAGACAATAGGGTTGTAACGGGGCTTGGGTTAGGTGAGAAAGGTTTGGTGCGAGCACCGTTTTGGAAATGTGGGGCTTAAAGGTTGAGTAGTTGCCACATCCAACCAACTTACTTAACTTCATCAAGAGCAGAAAAATTCTCCACAAAATTGGTGAATATGAACAACATTTTTTCAAAACTCAACTCTTTCCAAACAACACTCAATTGCAAATGGCACCAAACTTTATTAGACACAATGTTTTTTTTTCAAGATAATCAAGCCTATATTCATCCACTTGGGGGAATTAAGGCAAATTCTTACAATGATAGAACCAATATGCTATTTCTAACTATTTAGAGCTCCTACTATCTCATCTTCATTAATCGATTGAGCTACATACAATAATCGTATGCTAGCACTATATTGAATGCGTTTGATAACATAATCTGGACTATGCTCCAAGCCTTTGAAGATCCTTGCATTTCTTTCTTCCCATAAGCTATAAACGACAGCTCACAAATTGTTCATGAACCATTTGCTTTTCCAGTGGCGCCTGAGTCTTCTATTTGCACTCAAATGCAACTCCCTACTTAGACTAGTGGTTCTGCCAGCTACCTTCATCCAATTCAAGACCCCTATCCACACTTTTACAGAGTATCTACACTTGAAAAATAAGTGCTGATGAGTCTCACTGTCATTTTTACAGAGCTCACATCTATTAATAACCATCTGCATTCCTTTATGACAAAGTTGATCAATTGTTGCTAACTTCCTTTGCATAGCCAGGATGACAAACACACTATGCTTGGGTAACACTGAACGCTGCCTACACTCTTAGCCCAGCTGACAGGAGCACCCTGTTCTCTGAATTTGTCATATAGCAGTTTCATTTGAATTTTCCCATGCTTTACATAGTCCCTGAGAAAATTTTGTGTAGCAGGAATTGCACCATTATGCAGAAGTATCTCATCTCTCACTTTCAGTATACTTCTCCAACTTTCAGAGTGGTTAACCTTTGACACAGTAGTCCATATACTTCCTCCCTTTATTTATGTTGTATTTCTGATGCCATTATGACCAAATACTAGCTGAGACCTGCTCCATCTCCCAAATCCATTTGCCTAGGATGCATTTATTCCAAGCCAACACCTCTTTAATGTCAAATCCACCTTCCTGGTGTGGTTTACAGCAAGAGGTCCAACTCTTCATAATCAGTTTCCTGCCTCCTTGCTCATTATTCCAGAGAAAGTGCCTACAAAATTTGATAATAAGTTTGAGTACCCCCTTGGGAATCAACAATGTTGAGCACCAGAACTGTTCTAATCCAAAGATCACAGAATTCAGTAAACTAATTTTCCCTGCATAAGATAGCTTAAAGTTAGACCAATGATGCAATGCAGTCTACACTTTACTGATAAGGTCTGCAAACATTCCTTTGTTCAATTTGCCGTCATTTAATGGCACTCCTAAGTATCTGAAAGGTAACTCCCCCCTCTACATATCCAGTTTCCTGCAATATGCCCTGCTTTATTTCCTCTCTGACTCCTCCCATGTATATATTAGTTTTTTCAGGATTGGCATGCAATCCAGACATCTAAGCAAAGGAAGTCAGTGCTCTAGTGACAGCAGTAACATATGCAATGTCTCCTCTCACAAAAAAGAATCAAATCATCAGCAAATATTAAGTGATTGAGCCTCACTTGCCCACATTTAGGGTGATAGGAAACCTGGTGTTGCTGATGTATTTCTCTAAGAATGCGTGAAAGTATCTCCATGCTCATAACAAATAAAAATGGTGAGAGGGGATCTCACTGCCTCAAACCACTTTCACCTTTGAAAAACCCTACACACCCCCCATTTAGCTTAAGACCGAACCAAGTAGAAGTAATGCTACCCATAATCCAAGTCCTAAACTGTGGTGGAAAGTTGAAGTGTTGCAGCATCTGATCTATGAATTCCCATTGAAGAGAGTCAAATGCCTTTTTGATGTCCACTTTGATTAAGCACCTTAGAGAAATCCCTTTATGTCCATATCCTTTTATCAATGACTGAGTGAGCATGATATTTTCAAATATACTTCTTCCCTTGACAAAAGCCCCATGTTCCCTACCCACAAGGCCACAATGCCTGGTAAGAATGGTTTGAGTCTTGCACATAATATCTTGCTTATAGTCTTATAGAACACTGTACAACAAGCAATAGGTCCGTAATCCATCACAGTAAATTCTTCCTTCTTTTCTTTTCTTTTCTTTTTTCATTTCATTTTTTTCTCTTTTCATTTTTGCTTTTTTTTCTTTCTTTTTTCATCACTTGTAAACCTCTTATCAAACAAAGGTAGCCAAATTAAGCTTAATATAAAGTTTAGGCTCAATTCTTTCACAAGCAAGTTTCCGACCCATATATATGTCCACAACAAGGAGACTACAACAACATATTCGACCAAGGAGGATTTTTTTGGGATGTAGCTCATTTCGTTGGTCAATCAAAAGAATAGGCTTAGGCTCAAAATGGGTTTAGTAAAAAGGGAACTTGATTCAAGGGTGGAATAGAGGCTCATTTGGCTATTTGAGGCTACTTTATTACACAAAATTATTTTCTCAATATGCACATCAACACTTCTACGGTATCAAGGAATGAGCGTCATACTTGTGCGTTTTGACATGACACATCACGTAAGGAGACCTACTCACAAAACCTAAGAGGACCGGTTTGATGGACCAGCCATATGAAGGCTCTATCCTCACATTTGAGTAGCTATATCAATCCTAGGTCAAGTCTTGGGCCTAATATGGTCTCACAAGGTGGTAGACACTTGGTCATTAAGCTAGTCTTCCCGTGTCTTTTCAAGCAAAAACCCTAACAAGGTGTCATCACAAGGTGCGAGCTATCAAAAGGGAAATGACACGGGCAAAACAATTATCATCATTGGCGCCATATACCCTCCACATCTAGACTCACTATGCAAACATTATACAAACGAGATGCAAATGTATAAATGCAAGTAACACATATGAACAAGTTACATGAATGCAAGTATGTACAATTGCGAACAACTTATTTACAACTACTCTAGATGCAAACAAGGTCTAATCCTAACAGCGCAACACATCAATCAACACACACCACAAGTTCCAAAAAGGAACATCCTCATTAAATAAATTAAAATCTCGTCCTGCTCCATATATATGAATATAAAAGAAAAATAACGGTAAAGGAGAAAGAGATCGGAAAGAGTATACCGAGCGGTCTTCTAGTCTCCTATTGTTTCAAATGCTATTCATATGCCTATGACATTGGTTAGGAAAACATATATACAATGCAATATTTATGGAATTTTGTTTTTGAAAATTTCAATTTTTAGGCATTTTTTGAAACTTTTTCTCAAGTATACACAATTATTTACTAATATACACAAAAGTCGATATTTCCCCTTCCCACACTTAAGATTTATATCGTCCTCGATGAAACGAAATGTAGGGAGGAAATAGGAAAAGTAAAGGACATATTTTTGTATTTTGAAATTTTTCTTAAAAATGAAAGCATGTTTTTGAATTTTTCATATATCTTTAAATTAAAGAACATGTTTTTTTTTTTATGCCTTCTCCCCACACTTAATATATACAATCATTCAAGGGCGAATGAAGTATGGGGGAGAGGTAATTTTGCAAATAAAAGAATATATTTTTGAATTTTTATTTTTTTTGGAAAACAAAATGCATGTTTTTGTAATTTTTTAAATAACAGAATTTCCTCCCCACACTTATTAATTGACATAAATTCCAATGGAAATAAATGTGTGGAGGAAATTCGGAAATGAAATACATATTTTTGAGAATTTTTCAATTTTCCCAAATTTTTTGTGTTTAAGATGGAATGCATGCTCTATTCTAAATGCATGATTGAAATACGATGCAAATTACACTATATGGATGCAATTGCTAAATGTAACATATATATTACAAGGAATTAAATTCTAATGCAAACTATATGAATGCAACTACATGATTACTAATGCTAATATATTACAAGTAATCTAAATGCAAGCTAAGCTAACATGAATGAGAGATTTGGATTTAAGAGACCATACTTTTTTTTTTGACAAGTAGACATCAAAGCTTAATTCCTAACGGAATTAGCCAGATCATGAGCTAAAACGTTTGAAGATCTAGGAATAAAGGAAAAAGAAATACAATGAAAACCCTTAGCAAATTCTAAGATTTCTCCTACAACCACTCTTGTTAAATGGTGTGATGGCCTACCCTCCAGAAGTTGTAATAATATTCTGATGCAGTCCAAAGCAATCGAAATATGTAAGAAATTCATCCGGCTAGCCCATTTCAAAGCTACAAGAATGGCTTTACCTTCTGCTTGTTCGGAATTTTGCGCCAAAGTAGTCAAAGAACCTGACAAGAAATACCCATCATGTGAATTGCATACCCATCCCAACCCAGTATTCAACGATGATGTCCAGGACGCGTCAACCGATATACGAACCTTCATACAATGGTGATCTTCGCCGTAAAGAGCTATGTCCTCTCCAACTTTCAACCGGCTTTGCAGTACCATTACCTCATCCGCTGATTCAAGACCGTGAACCCTGGAGAACCTTGACTGTTTTGGTATAAGGAAGCAGACCGAGCTATATTAAAAAATGCTTCATAAATTCGAATAGCCCCAGCCGCACTACAAACATGTACCCCGAAAATATTACAGTTCCGCACTTTCCAGATAGTCCATAAGGTACACAAAAACGAAATCAGACCGAAGTTGTTATCCTTTGCCTTACCAAGCATCCAAATCCAATTGACAATCCACTTCTTAATATTCAGATGAGAATCATGATCAACTCTTATCCCTAGTATACTACCCATCCATAATCGTTTAGCAAAGTCACAGTCTCTGAAAAGATGTTCCAAGGTTTCCAGTTCAGAGCAAGAGATATCCAACGAGCATTGATGACAAAAATTATCTAAACTTCGTCTTTGAAACTCCTTCCCAATAGGTAAAGTATCCGTAAAGATTTTCCAAACCAAAATAGTCCAAACTTTAGGACCCGGAAGATGCCATAAATGTTTACGAACAAAATGATAGTAATCAGCACCCAACCGAGTCAAGTCTTTAGAAGAAGCATTAAGATTCCAGAATTGTTGAAAAGCCAAATGGTACCCATGCTTAACAGAATATTCCCCCGTAGTTGACTTCATCCAAAAGATTTGATCATCAGACGTTGCCATACTAATAGGAGTAGCCATGATTCTACGTGCAGAGTCATCATCGAAGAAACAACCAATGATCCGATCATCGAAGAAACAACCAATGACTCAGAAAGACCTTACTACACCAACTAATCGAATTTCCCATACGAGAGCCCGTCCACCAAAATTGTGACAACATAGAATCAATCTTTTTTTGTCACACTTACCGGCATCTTAAAGACCGATAGAAAGTAAATAGAAATAGAGGACAAAACAGACGAAATGAGAGTAAGACGACCAGCAGGAGATAGTAAAAGACCATTCCAAGACGACACTCGTTTTTCCACCTTTTCGATAATAAAATTAAAAAGACATCTTTTTGAAATTCTTTCTAAGGAATTACTGACATCCGAAGGTAAACCCAAATAGAAACCTAAAGAATTTGATAAAGGAGCTTTAAAAGACGACATACACACTTTAGCAAAGGCCAAAGATGAGCTAAGGGCTAATAATGAGGGCGGATTTCAGATTGTTAATAACTTGACCAGACGCTTTACAATAGGAATCAATAACAGAAGAAAGTACCTGACAACCTTCCTTACGACCCTCCATAAAGAAAATAGAATCATCCGCGAACAGCAAATGAGAGATAGTTAACCCCCCTCGACACAATAGAATCCCACGGATACATTTATTTCCCTCCACCTTCAGCAAATTTAACGAAAGAAGTTTCGTACATAAGACAAAGATATATGGCGATAAAGGATCCCCTTGGCGAATCCCACACTTTGGTAAAATAGGAGTCGAAGGAATGCCATTAATAAGAATCTCATAAGACACTGTTGAAATACAACCCATAATAAGCGAAACAACCCTTCTTGGGAATCCCATCTTAATCATAGTGGCTTCAATAAAATTCCAACTGAGTATGTCGTAAGCCTTACTCATATCCGCCTTAAATGCCATTCTAGCAACCTTTCCATTCTTCGAAGACGTAATCTTATGTATGAGTTCATGCGTAATTAAGACATTATCTGAAATACTTCGACCCGGAACAAAAGCATTCTGAAACGGGCCAACCAATTTATCTATTAAACGTCTTAGCCTATTAGCAATGCATTTCGTAATAATCTTCATTATGACATTGCATAAGCTAATCGGTCTAAATTGCTCCACACGTTCCGGGTTAGGGCACTTGGGGATCATAGAAATAAAAGTCCTATTCATATTTCCCGGAATATTCCCAGAATTCAAAGCATAAAGAACCGCATTGAAGACATCCCCTTGAATAAAATTCCAACATCGTTGAAAAAATAACGCTGGGAAGCCGTCTGGTCCTGGAGATTTAAGCGAGCCCAATTGAAAAACAGCTTTACGTACCTACTGTTTAGAATATGGCTTAGCCAAAAAAATCTTTATCATCTTCTGTGAGAAAAATTTTATCAAAAGCAAAAAAATGTTGGTGTTCATCCATAAACTGATCCATGTCAATAGCTGTAGAGGTCGCTTGGAAAATACTGCGGTAATGATCAACGAGAGCCCTCTCAACCTCTTGCCGTTGAAAAACCCACCCATATTCAGTCGTATTAATCCCCATTATATGATTCTTACCAGCACGCGCTTTAACCCAATTGAAAAAATATTTCGAACACGTATCCCCCTCAGATGCCTAGTTAATCTTAGCCCTCTGTCGCCAATAAGAAGCCAAGTTTCTAGAGTACTCAGCAACATTACTTCTTAGTAAATCAAAATTAGAATGCACTCCAGTTTCAGTACAAGTCGTCAGGGCTAAAGAAAGATCATGATCAAAATTTGTCCACTGACCACTCCACTCCTTTCTATTGTTTAAAGACCAGTTCCGCAACACAGCTCGTACTTTAGATAATTTCTTCGACAAAATCCTAGTTGAAGATCCACCAATAGGCCTAGACCAAGACCGTTTAACCAGAAACATGCACTCACTATAATTGAAATTCCAAGCTTCAATCTTATAAGGACGTTTACCAGTATCCTTAATTAAATCAGTATCAACAATGATAGGAGCATGATCAGAGATTTGGATAGGCAAGTGAAATATTCCCGTATTAGGATAAAATTCCTGCCAGTTTGGTGATGCGTAACCCTTGTCAAGCCTCTCATAAATCCTTTGCTCATCAGGTCTATTATTACACCAAGTGAATTTCGGGCCTTTAAAGGAACATCCAAAAGCTTGTGCAAAACTTTCCAATCACGAAAACAGTTTACTCCATCAATCACTCTAACTTTACCTCCCCACTTATCCGACTGGTACTCTATTTGATTAAAATCTCCAACCAACCGGAAAGGTTCTGAAAAAGTGTTCATCCATACAGAAAGCTCTGCCCATACATCCTTCCTTAGATGCGTTTTAGGCTCTCCATAAACAAGACACAAATACCAAGAACAAACATTACATTGATTGAATTTTACAAGGATGAAATTTTGACAAGTAAACACACAAGAAAACAAACTAGCATCCTTAAAAACTAACCACAGACCCCCCCTAGAATCTTGGGCATCTATACCCAGGCTATTACAAAAACCAAAAGAACGAAATAAGGGGTCAACAAAAGACACAGTACACTTAGTTTCAGATAAGAAAATGAAATCAAACGACGAACTAGATAAGATCGCTCTAGCCTTAGGAATTGTAGGAGCGAGCGGATCATTAAGACCCCTACAATTCCAACACAAACCCTTTATAAACCTAAAGGAGGTTGAGAACGGTCAACCCCCGCAACACCGGATTCATCTGAACTTGAAGAAGACGAACCCAATTCCAAATCGGCAACAGACATTCTGAAAGAAACCCTTGTACAAACCCGACCATCATCTGCAGTCGAAGGTCCCTCATTCCCAAAAATAGCAGCAAGACCCAAAGAGACTTCATGATTAGAGCTGATGATACAAAACCCCGAATCCACTTCTTGGTTACCACCGTCATCATGATCAATAACACCCTTCCATCTCTTGCCCATACGTTGAATAAAAAGAGCAGCCTCCTCCTTAGAATTTAACACTTCCTCTGGTAGATAAATCAAATCAGGGTCCGTAAGAGCTTTACTCTTTTCACTCAGAATACTCGTCTCTTTCAGCGAAGGTGAAGAGTCCATAACCCCCTTTGAAGATTCTAACAATTTCCATAAATCGGAGTCTGAAGCACATTTAGAAGACAACCAAGGACGTTGCAAAGCGAGACACTCAGTAGCTCCGTCCATAACTGCCTTATCAAACACACTATCTTGTACCCCAGCATCAACCACAACAACATTACCATTCAGGTCTTCTCCAAGTTCTTCATTAGAATTTCGAGAACCAGCAGAAGAACCCAATAAACTCAAAGATAATAACAAATTCAGATCATCCACTCGCGCATCATGAGGAACCAGCTCATTTAGAGCATCCTCAAAAATCGTATCCGAAGAACTATCCAACTGACTGAGCACTCCACGAGGAGACAAAGCCGCAGCAGGAGACAAAAAGTCAGGAGTAAGCTCACCTTGATAGAAATTTTCTTCATTGGGATCCACAGGAGGATCCTGATAAACAAGTGGCAAATCTGGTGGAATAAGAAAAGCTTGATTATAACCATTATTTTCATCCTTAATTCGAGCAATGTTCCTGTTATTTTCCAATCTATTAAAGATAGATGCATGAGTTTCGAAATCAAAATCAACCAGTTCCCCACTAATATCATCTGCACTTCGCACAAACTGAACATAAGGGTCTTCATCTAGATTAATAGGCCCAGTTCCATCTCCAGATTGTCCTTTATGGATTGCATGTGGGGTTTCCCTTGGCACATCACCATCCATAAGAACATCCACCAACTCCTCATTCACTCGTGCCTGAACAGTATTCACCCCATCCACCCCAATCTGAGCATATAAAGGATTCGACAGCCTTACTGGAACTTCCACAGGCTGAGTAACAGGAGGGACAGAAGACAAGGTAGGCACCGTATGCAAACCATCAGAATTCAAATCCAGATCACCCTGACCCTGTTCAGTAGATTCATTCATATTTATATCAACGCCGTGAGAAGAAACCACCTGACCAGCACCAAGAGGAGGAACAACAGATTGTTCAGACTGAGCAGGCTGTTGAGGAGCCACATGCACATTCCCTTGAGTAACTTGCATGTCCTCAGGAGCAACATGCATGGCCTCAGAATTAACATGCAAGTCACCCTCCGCACCATTGACTCCATTAGCAAAGACCACCGGTCCAGAGAAAGGTTGTTGATTCATATTAAACCTATCCCCTGGCGAAATCCGTCCTCCAGGGGTAAGTCCAAGATCGAAATGTACAAACCTCTCTGGATCAGAATCAGCAGGAACGGCTCTGTTAACGTTAGGTCCAAGCTTCACTCTTGACGTAGTATATTTCGTAGTACTAGGATGAGCCCGAAGATCCAAATTAAACATAGAGAATTCCCTATTAGTCTGGAAAACCACAAAGCCCTTATTGATAACAGAATCAAGAGCACTATTGATGGAAGATCGGATATTAAACAAATTCTCCCTACACCTGGTATACTTATGCCCTATTCTTCCACAACGAGTACAGTATTTAAATACCTCCTCATACTTGAATTGTATCTGTTGGACCATATGGATATATGTTTAAGTTTTGATAATGACAAGTATATGCGTTATATATACTCTTGCTCGTAATTGTTTGTTAAGTCTTTCACAGAATGATACGTGAATATGCAAATAGAGTTATAGCTTGGTTAGCTATAACCTTGACAATTCAAGTGAAGACTTACAAGTATATTACAAGCAAAGTTATGATTTGTGAAGCATCACACATACAAGCGTCATACAAGTATCACACGAGTAAGAAACTTGCAATGAAGCATGATACATGTAATGATTGTGAAGATCAAATAGAAGAAATGAAGATACATGTATTGAAGGAAATGAAGCTTCTTACAAAGCAAT
>JAGPOY010005078.1:0-11320 GCA_018983105.1 Silene uniflora | reverse complement strand
GAGCTTCTCTTCATTTGCCCGTTCCATAGATACATAGACTTGACAACATACTCATCATCGGAATGACAAGTAATTATAATCGAGTGCGCCCATACTTATTACGGTATTATAATCCCTTTTATTGTCCTAAGGTCGTTAACTGATAGAGACGGTCCAAGTTATTAGTTTATGCCTAATAAAACGTCTCTTTGATATGGTGATAGGCCTGGTCGGTTTGAGCTTCAGATCAAATTTGATCCCCCAAATAACAACAGCCGGTCAATTTTTTTGCACACGTTTATACGTACCGAAAGTAAGTGCATTGTTGAGCATGACTTGGATATTCAAGAAATTGGTAAGTATATATTCGCCGGACGTCCTCTCCTAACTAGAAACTCCAAATATATTTATTTTCATCATGGTATTCCGTTGTATGCGAGATTTTTAGTTAAAATGTTATTCCGTTGTCAATCTTAATTAAAAGCTTCTCACAATCTTCTTTTATTTAAACCTGATCGAAGTTGTTCCATTGCGCAGCATTGTGGACGTACGGTTACACGGCCAAGGGATTGAAGAATCTTGTGTGGTGCGCAGTTGTTAAAGCCAAGGAAAGAGCAAAATCAACTCCAACCGCTCAACTTTTTGATACCACTGATAAGGGACCCAAACTTTATATGGACGACTTCTATAAAGCGTTGAGAAATAGATCGATAATAATCAACTGTCCGCCCTTAACTAAAGCAATAATGCTCGGCCTCGTTGAGTACTTGAACAATAAACGTCCGTCCATCTCACTTGACTAGAAGTACAAGCGTACAGCTAGTCTTTCTTAATACGGGAATATGCATTTTTAATTGTAAACTGGATCTAAATACTTCCATTTGATGATAAGAAGACACTTTTTTCAATATTTTATATATGTCTTTCCTAGCATTCGTAATGTATATCTAGCCCTGCCAAATGGGTCAATCGGGCGGGTTTGGGTCGTGTCAGTTCGGATTGGGTTCGAGTAGTTAATTCATAATTATGCACTCAACGTACGAATAGTAAGCTATTTTCAACAAGATCGTCATAGTGAATTTATAGGAGGAGAGAAAGATCCTAGAAGGTCGAGAATATGGTTGGTTATACAATATTCAGTTTATGGACAGTCTTATGAGGGATATTGCATCATCTTTTTGGGAGAAAATATTCATGTGTGATGGTCATGGATAATAGACCTACAACTTTACAAGGCTACAATGACAAAGTTAAGGCAAATTCTAAACCTAAAAACAAATTGATAAATTGTTGACCCAAAAGTAAACCAATCTAACGTAGCCCAACAAAAACGGAACCCGAGTGACCTACTTGTCAAGTCTAGGTTCGACTATTTGAACTTGGTGCCCGCAGAGCCTACACAACTGAAGCTAAAGCTCGGCTTGGAAATTGCCCAAGTCCAACCAAGCTTGCATCGAGATCGGTTTGTAACAATTTACTTCAATTATGATAATCTTAATTTTTATATTGTTTAAGTAATAATTTTCCCCCTTTTAATTAGACACCAAATTACAAACCCCTTCCTTGAAACTACCAGCTCTCTCCATGCCTCACTCTTAAACTTATGATAATTTCTCCAATTTGGGGGATTTTATAGTGCGGCAAGATTCAAGTATTGTGTTTTTTTGATACTACCTCCTTGAAAGTGGGCTTGGTTTTCACTTGGATTTGCTGTTTGCTTATAAGTCCAAGGATGTACTAGTAACTTGTAAGAGAGCTCGATTGAGCTCAGGATCGGTTTTGAATTCTGTGCTCGAGTTTGGGTTTGGCTCGGGCTCATCTTGCCAACTAAACTTAAGTTTGAGTTTGGGTCAGAAATTACTTTTTTTTTTTTCTAAAACGATAAACTGTAATTAAAAGAACGTAGTTGCCCATTCATGTACCAGGTTTTACTTTTCATGTACTTTTTTCCACAAATTTTCTATTCTTTACCCTTTTTCCAAAAAAAACTAAAACAAATTCTCTCTTTTTCTCTCTCTAAAATTAATCAAATCCTCAACTCAATTGTATATCTTCTTATATTCATCAAGTAATGATTTTGACATTAAAATACACATCAATTCTATGTGTATGAAATAAAGTAGATGTGAATTAAATTAGGGTTTATGAAAAAGAGGTGCCTTGGTAGAACTGATACATCTCTCTTTCATTCTCAATCGTTGTTATTCATGAATCATGTTGATTGATTAATTAACTATTTCGATTGAAATTTTCCAAATTCAACAAATAAATATGATTGGCAATCTGGCATATGCTCAGAGTATCAAAACTGTCTAATTTTGCAAAACTACAATCTGAAAAAGTAAAATTACAAGTTGAAATTGAATTGAAAATTGAAGAACTTCATATGAAAGTTAGATTATATTAACGGAAATTTTTCATAGTACACTTTAATTTTGTTAGATTTCCCCTTGATAATATCTTCTTGTTAAGGTATAAGATCATTGACAGGACTCAACAACCACCTTAAAAATTTTGTAACATATACGCAGGGGATGTCCCTTATGCTTGTTTCTTACGACCCTTGCGTCGTGTTTCCTTAGCCAGTAGGTGCTCAACATGAAATTTAGAATTATCTATATAAATAGATTCGACATATATAATTATACGGTGTCAATTCAAATATGAAAATCTAAAATTAAATAGATTCTATTGTTATTGTTTTGCAATTTTTTTCTTTTATACTTGAAGACTTCATCAACTCCCCTATAATTATAAAATCGTTCTAATAGAATAAGACGGGTCCAACAGGAAAATTAGCCCATTAAACCGAATGAGAATCAGAAACAAAATAATTAAATAAAACCCATGACACTCCATTAACTTCATTTTATCCTTTTTTTCTGTGCCTCCCTTCTTTTTACTTCATAAACCCTAAATATGTCTCAAATTTACACTGTAAAATCATCCCATGAAAACATTGATTCAAACTCCCCTAACGTAGCTCTAATCTCAGAAAATCATGATCATCCATTTGCAAACATGTACCAAGTTCCCGATATAAAAGCGGGTAAAACCCATATGTACGCGCTTATCACAAATGGTGAAATTCAACTCATTATCAAACTAAAACACTCCACCCAAGTCGGTGGAAATGAAGTTCTCCTTACAAGGGAACATTTGAGTTTTTTGGGCATACAACAAGGGGAGAAAGTCAAACTTGAGACGTAAGTATTAGCGTAACTGTTGTAAACAAGAATTTGTGATTTTTAATTATAATGTTTCCTAATATTTTGGTTTTTGCAAGTGTTCCGGGAGATTTTAGTAATAATGTGTGGGCTAGTGAGATAACCTTCAAGGCGTACGATCCAAAGTTCGAAGAAACGGGATCCGCTTATGATCTTGAAACTACGGTTGAACTCGGAAGGGACTTAGAGATAGAAGTCCAAAAGCAACTGCTGAATGAGGTAATTTAATATCTACTTTACATCAGAATTTACAAGATTAATTCTTTTATCATAATCATAATTGTTTATCATAATGATAGATATATTTTTATATTAAGTAATTATGTGTTGTTAATCATTTACGTTTTATGATCTTAGTATTGGCGGCCTAATAATCATGATGGACATCATGAATCATGAACGGTTTGAAGCTTAGTATGATTAGTATATATGCAAATGAAATGCATTTGCATGTTATGTATATAATCACTCTTTCCCGGTCATTTATTTTCCTATTTCATTTTGGATATCTCAGTCATTGTTATCTTTTCTATTTTAAGAATGAACTTGATAAACAATTTGATCATTCACACTCAATTTAATTTGTTGTCATTTAGTAATTGGCCTCCTCCTGTTTCCTTGGCCTTTGTGCCAAAACCAAAGGATAACAATAAGTTTCTCTTGTGATGGATATTTCCGTCATAAGCTATCACTCACATGGATAGATAAGATAAAAGTAAGAGTGTATAGGGAATTACAAATGGCTTGTCTTCATCTAGTCAAGTAGGTTTTATTTGACCGTGGATATTGTCGTCACAAATGAGAAATTGTGTTGTGATAAATCATTAACCGAAGAACTATAACAATGTATGGTAATATGGGTGGTGGGCCCAGGGCCGACTATAAGGACGTACAACTGGTTTATTTGAACAAGGCCCCCGAATTTTTGTGGCCCAATTTCTGAAAATACAGTAGTATTAAGATATAAATAGAATGCACCGCAGTAGAATAACATTACATACATGTGGCTGAGTTGGTAGCAGCGCATGTCTATTTGTCTAAGGTTTTGGGTTCGACTCCGAGAATCAACATTTTATATTTTATGGTTTTTTGCTTGATAATGTGAGGGTAAGACCATCATCTTAGCAGCATTATTTTCGTACTTGGTTTTGATTTTTTAAAAGGAAACATTGTAATTGTTGTTTTCTTCTTTCTTAATTTTTTTTTTTTTTATATTATTGGTGTATTATACAAGGTTTTTAATTTAAATGACCAATAAAATATTTATCAGATTGACTTTAATAATACAACAAAATTAACATAAATTAAGGCCGTCAGAGTTTTTAATGAATATTAAATAAAGTTTTTAATAAATGTTACTGTACCAATTTGAAAATAAATGAAGTATTTGATTGAATATAGTTAGCGGTACCAACTTTGCGCAAAATTTTATTGAGTATGTAAAGACTTATTTTATAAGTAAAATAGGGGGCCACCTTTAAATTTTCGCTCAGGGTCCCGAAAATGTCCCAGACGGCCCTGGGTGGTCGTGGCCCTTGTCGGCAATCATAGGGTTTACTTGTCGTTTCAAATAAGAGACACTTTGCGACAGGGGCGTACCTAGAGCTAAAATTGTGGGATAGTGAACTTTCTTAATGTCGTTTTATAACAATATTAAGATCTGATAGTAAGAATTTTTTGGGTAGCAAAATTTAGTCTTACCTATTTTTGGGAAGTTTGGGGTAGTGAGTGCAACCTTTATTACTAGGTAAGTCCCCCCTACTTCCCAATCCGGCAATCATTTATTTGCCTTGAAGTAAAATTATCGCATATAAAAAGCCGAATGAATATCTTTTATGTTTAAAAATTATTCTAACATTTAATATGCAGGTTCTGCATAGTGGCCAGAAGATATGCTTGAGTTCAAAAACGAAATTAGTCATGGTGGTTGTGACTTCAGTAAAAAAGGGAGAAGAGGAGGTGAAATTTGGTGGTATTAACCGTGACACAATCTTGATAATTAAGAAGGTACGTTATCTAGTGGTATCACTATACATTTCTATATTGTACTCTCTTCGTCTCGGTTAATTATTGTCATTTGGTAGGAGAGAGTAAGGGACCAATTAGTAAACTAGTACAGATCCCGCGCATTCATGCGCGATATTTATAGAGCTATTATTTTTTAGTGTTTTATTTATAGATTTTAAATTGACACATCATTTATTTTTCATATTTGCATGCCCTTGTGAAGGAAAATTTAAACTGATAAACTAATCAAGAAAATTCAATGAAGTCATGAAATGTATATATTTTGATTTTAGTGAATATATCCTTCACCAGAAAATTCCTTGTTTCAAATTACATCTTTTATAAAACAATGAACCTTAATCTGCTGATTTCAACTCCTCCTTTGATCATTGCTTGCTAGGTGAGTTATTATTATTTCTTCTATTTTACTTTTGTAAATTGTTTATTCTGTTCATTAATCACCTTCCTTTGCCAATTGATTTGAGATTGATCCAACCAACAAAAATACTTACACCTCCAAACCTTAGTCATTGGATCATAAACCTGGCATGCTTCAAATCTTCTACCTGGATTATCTTTTGTCCAATAAGTTAACTTAGAAGATACAAGACCAGGCCACAAAAGTACAACCTTGGACCATCACAACTACAATGAGAATTTGAGTGCGAGTTAGAACTTGACATTGATTTCATGTCACAGTAAATAAAGGAAAATGGGGCAAGAGATGGAGGGATACAAGAGAGAGAAATGAGTTGACAAGTGAGATAAGAGTGAAAAGAGTTGACAAGTGAGATGAAGGAAGAGAAGAGAGAAAAACGAGCATAGGTAGAGGGAAAGGAGATAAGCCAGAGAGAGATGAATGACATATTAGAGAAAACAGATGAGGGGCAAAAAGGGAAGGAAATTATAAGAAATTTGAATTTAGTCGGAAAATTGTCTAATTATAACTTGAGTTGGGTCTTCGCAGCACTTTTTGATCGGAGTCTCTTATAAAGTAGTAATTTTAAATTTTGTTTTGAAAGAAAGTACTAAGGGCATTAGCAATAGACAAACCTTAAATGAGGTTTGTCGAATGTGACATCACTCAACACACAAACCCCTCTAACAACAAACTTCAACTCAACAATAGACAAAGTTTTCCAAGGTTCATATTATAGGACCCACATGAAATTATCCATTGTTTTCCTCATATATATGATGGGTACATTTGAGCAAAGTAACCCTTGGAAAATAAAAATCTCAACTTTTACATGGTCCACCACTTGCCATGTTAATTGACAAACTTGTATACAAGTTTTGTTCCTTATTTTAATCATGTTGTTTAGTTTGTATGAGGATCATTGTTTTTAGGTTGTTTATTACCTTTTTTATTGATGTAGTTTGTCCAGTACGAGACTTTTTGTCCGGGTGTAAATCCGGACAAACTAGGACCAGAGTTGCGAAGAAGGGGAATCGTTGGGATGCGATCGATTTTTAAGGAGCTTCTTGATGAGTTTAAGATCAAGTGTCTGCCGCTTGACTTGCAGCTAAAGTATGTTGTTTTAAATGGGCTCTTCTAACACATAATATTTGTCGCATTTTATATTCATCTTGTGTCTCATTACTTCTCTTAATGATACATTAGCCCTTTAAGATAGTATTACCATTTTTATTATTTCAAGTTTTATGCTTCAAGATCTTAAAGGAATGAGACATAAGATGACATATAAAAACTGGGACCTATGACATCTACAGGTTATAACATGGGCTGAAATCATGACACATGTCAAGATGCCAAGAAAGGCAAGATTGACAACAATATATCATTGAGAAATTGAAATCCCAAATTCCTAAATCATGGTTAACATACTTAAGAAAATTGCAAATCCTTCCTTTCTTGGCATCTTAACATGTACAAATACTTGTTTCCTTAGTCCATTTAGAAATTTTAAATAAGAATTTGCAAAATATAATAGTTTTTTTTTTTTCTGACAATACAAACCCTTATCTAGGATTAAATTTGGAGAAGAATTTTAAAGATTGGGATAATTTTCTGATTCCCCAATTTAAATCTGAAGTAATTAGGTTAGGAATAATTGATGAGTGAAGGTAAAAATTTAGGTTAAAGAAAGATAAGTTTGGGCAAAATAAAGGTATGAGTGAGGGGAGTGTAAAAATATTGGTACTCTTGTCTTCTCAAGCACAAATAGGAGGTTCGTTATCATGTAGTAGTGATTTTTACTCCGAACCAACTATGTTGATAGCAGTTTTAAAGAAAAATTACTTTGTTACCAGTTGGTAAAAATTGGATTATATGTGATAGCAGTTATTAAAAAACCATATTTTCTATTTACACCTCATTTTGCCAAATTAACTACACCTCTATCCTATTCCACCCAAATTTAAAAACTTTTTTTAATTAACCACCTTATACTCCATGTATCCCGGTGATTTGTTTACTTTTGTTTTTGTCACAAAAATGAAGGAAATGGGAGGGGAACATATGAGGGTACTAGTATTAGATGACAAGTGGACAATAATAAAACTGGATGATCAAATAACTCATTAGAAACATGCCTAATATAAAAAGGTAAAAAATAGATGTGATAACCTAAAATGAAAATGGTAAATAAATAGTCGAGACGGATTTTTTTGTTTTGTTACAAATTTCAGGTTAGGACTTGAGCTCGTCCATGGGATCTTGTTGCACGGTCCACCGGGTGTTGGGAAAACATTTGTGGCCGAAAAGCTATGCAAGATCATACTATGTGTAACCCCACGGGTATGGTGTTATTTAGTAGTTTTTTCTCTTTTTTAATTCATTATGTTACTCCCTCCGTTTGGTTTGATTTGATGCATTTGTTTAATATATGTAAAATATATTTTAATGAAGCGTATTGAATTAAACCAGACAAGAAAAGTATATTACTCCTATAAATTTATAACTGCTTTTAACTCATTACTTTAAATAATATGAATTTATGTACGAATTACTTTGTTTAATTAGGTGGTGAATGGACGTGCACTGTTGGCATCTACTACTAGGAACTCAGACATGCAATCACTCTACGATGCTCCAAAGAAAGACCGTGAAAAATATGGTAAGGTTCTCTTTTAATTTGTTTTATTTACGTTAAACTAAGTAAGTTAACGAACTTTCTAATACCCTTTTTACAACTGTTGTAGGTTCGGGTAGTCCTTTGCATGTTATCATTTTCGATGATATTGACCTTTATCAAGTAAGTTTTGTACTCCCACGATTTCATTTTTATTGTCCTAATTTGACGAAAAGTAGTCATATTTAAGTAAAGGGTTTTTGGTAAAATATTACAAATGTGTCTTGAACAATAAGCTTAAATACAAATATAAACAAAGTGGGAATGAGAAATATTCAACTAGGAGAAGTCTACTATATTTACTTACCATATTTAGAAATAGAATTAGAATTAAAAATCTCGACACAAAGGACAATAAAAATAACATAAAGGACAATAAAAATAGAATGGAGGAAAATTTACACTAGAAGTCATAAGCTAAAAGGAATTTCTATAAAGGCTCGACTAAGTTGATCGATATTAATTTATTTAATATTTAAATATGCAGCTAAATCGGATTTCATTTCTTCCAAATTTGTTGGTTCTAGCTACGGCCAACAACACAGAGGCCATTGACCGTTCACGTTTAAGGTAATGACTACATTCAAATATTGATATTATTACGACACAGAAGCCATTGTCCATTCACGTTTAAGGTAATGGGTACATTCAAATATTGATACTATATTATTATTATATATTTATATTCCGTATTTAATAGCCTTCCAAATTTGATAGTAATTTAGAAATTAGGGAATATATAAATTACACATGATAACTATTTAGCTTTGGTTTAGTTTACTTATTTTAATAAAAAATGAAACATAGGTTATTGAGGATAAATGGATAAACTGAGTTCTTCGATTTCGTACGTGTATCAAAGTTAATTTTATAGTTTGGAACATTTAATTTAACTATATATGCCTAGGGCTAATTTATATATTTATGGTCTACATAATTTTTTTTAAATATTAGAGGTGTATTTGAGAACTACATTCATGTGGGCTTTCCCGAAAGACATGAAAGACTCGAGATACTGAGGCAAGAGATTGGGCTTTTCGGAGATTTGATTAATGAGGACTTTGACATAGACCAGATTGGTAAGTCAACCAATTCTTATTTCACTTGTATTCTTAGTTGACTCATGAGAGTTTGGTTATTTTTTTAATCCTAAACCTAATATATTAAAACTTTAAAAATCAATTTTTAAAAATTACAGCCTTATATAATTTGTTTTGTAAATTACATCCAAAATATTACTTTTGGTGAGGAGTTACAGCCAAAATATAAACTCCGATGGAAAATTGATGCTAATTTGAATTTTTATCACTTAAGTTCACCTTTTACCATTACCGTCATTTTTTAAAGTCTCTTATGTTCTTCATTACTTCACTTAACCATCATCTCTCTTAATTCCCCATTTTTCATCAACATTCTCACGTAATCAATCTCTCAATTCACCCCTTTCTTCAACACTAAAATGTGTTTTTCATCATCCCTATCTTCAACATTAATGTGTTTTTCATCATCTCTCTTATATACTTTGTAGATTAATTTTTCCAAAATTATAAATAATTGGGGTTTTTCAATTTAAATCAATTAATTAGTGAGAGGAAAGAAGATGGTGCAGAGAAAAGGGAGTAAAACTACTAATTACTCTTGAACGTTCAAAGGCTGATTCTTTGTCGTTTCTTTCACTAGTCTTATACTCGTGCAAAATGCACGGGTATGCTATTTAAATTTTTGTTATAAAAGTGTTGAACATTTAAAATAAATTGTTATATAAATATTAATTATTATCTCCTTTAATGTAAATTATCCTTACAAATAAAAATTTAAAATAAATGATAAAAAATTCTCTTCTTTTGCTAAGCAATTTTAAACTACAAATGAAACAATTGAGTCATGAAGTCATGTCTAAATTTGTCAACTTGAATTACAAATTTTGTTTGCAATTACAGTAAATAATGCATTAAGGTCAATTGGTCGAGTAGTTGTAGAATCATATGTCCACTGTCTTCATATTAGCTAAATTTGAGTTTCTACTTTGTCTTGTTACCCGAGCGCCTTCATAAAAATCCGAATTATATATTCTTTATGAAACAAAGTAATTTAGATACAAAATAATACACAATTATTAAAATTGCATGAGACTAAATATTTGTAAACCCATGCAAAATGCTCAGCTTGTTTTTTTAGTTTAGTCAAACTCGTGCATGTTCTTAGGACCAAACACTTCAAATCGAAATTTTTGACCTGCGCACATTCAAAATGAGAATGATGAACCTTTTCTCATTCTATATAAATTAATATAGGTGAAATAGGCCAAAATAAAAATCGTGACTCATGCATGTTTAAAATGAGAATTTTGACCCGTTTCTCATTCTGCACAAATTAAAATCGGTGAACTAAGCCAAAATTAAAAATTGTGACCCGTGCACGTTTAAAATGAGAAATTTGACCCGTTTTCTCATTTTGCACAAATTAAAATTAGTGAAATAGGCCAAAATGAAAATTATGACCCGTGCACGTTTAAAATGAGAATTTTGACCCGTTTTCTCATTCACACAAATTAAAATCAGTGAAATAGGCCAAAATAAAAATTGTAACTCGTGCACGTTTAAAATGAGAATTTTGACCCGTTTCTCATTCTGCACAAATTAAAATCAGCGAAGCAAGAATAAAAATTTGTGATCGGTGCACGTTTAAAATGAGAATTTTGACCCGTCTCTCATTCTGCACAAATTAAAATAAGTGAAATAAGCCAAAAATGAAAATTGTGACCCATGCACGTTCACTACAAAAGGAAACAAAACAGGCGACCGATTTTGGCGACTGAAGTCAGTCGCTAATTACATTTTAGCGACTGACTTCAGTCGCCAACGACCCGTCGCAGACCTTAGTCGCTTTTTCAGATTTTAGCGACTAATGTCAGTCGCTAAATTTAGCGACTGCAAAATCAGACGCTAACTTGTAATTTAGCGACCGAAAAGGTAGTCGCCAAAATGGCGACCGACTAAAGGTAGTCGCCAA